>CAUHTR010005053.1:0-21026 GCA_959609185.1 Schmidtea polychroa | reverse complement strand
CAAGAGTAGGTAGTTAGGAGCCCACTGCCGCAACCCCCCCCCCTTGCGGCAAGAATTTTTTTGCGGCAACTTTTTTTTTGCGGCAACTTTTGATTACGCAATTTTTTCACACTATAGTGAGGGGGTTTTTTTGGTCCTGGGATTTTCAATACAAAAAAGTTTTTTCAATACAAAAACGATGGTCCTGGGATTTTCAATACAAAAAATTTTTTTCAATACAAAAACGATGGTCCTGGGATTTTCAATACAAAAAATTTTTTTCAATACAAAAACGATGGTCCTGGGATTTTCAATACAAAAAAATTTTTTCAATAGAAAAAGGTGGTCTCAATAAAAAAGCATGGAATTTTCACACTATAGTGAGGGGGTTTTTTTTGGTCCTGGGATTTTCAATACAAAAAATTTTTTCAATAGAAAATCCGACTATCAATAAAAAAGCATGGATTTTTCACACTATAGTGAGGGGGTCTCGACGGTCCTGGGATTTTCAATACAAAAAGACAGTCTTCATTAAAAAGCATGGTAATTTAAGGTCTCAGGATATTTTCAATACAAAAAGACAGTCTTCAATAAAAAAGCATGGTAATTTAAGGTCTCAGAATATTTTCAATACAAAAATCCGACTACCACTAAAAAACAGTGGTAATTTAAGGTCTTAGGATATTTTCAATAGAAAAAGGTGGTCTCAATAAAAAAGCATGGAATTTTCACACTATAGTGAGGGGGTTTTTTTTGGTCCTGGGATTTTCAATACAAAAAATTTTTTTCAATACAAAAACGATGGTCCTGGGATTTTCAATACAAAAAATTTTTTTTAATACAAAAATCCGACTACCACTAAAAAAGCCAAGGATTTATCACACTATAGTGAGGGGGTCTCGATGGTCCTGGAATTTTCAATACAAAATTTTTTTTTCAATACAAAAAGGCGGTCTTCAATAAAAAAAGCATGGATTATTCAGACTATAGTGAGGGGGTCTCGATGGTCCTGGGATTTTCAATACAAAAAGGTGGTCTACACTAAAAAAGCATAGTAATTTAAGGTCTCAGGATATTTTCAATACAAAAAGACAGTCTTCAATAAAAAAGCATGGTAATTTAAGGTCTCAGAATATTTTCAATACAAAAATCCGACTACCACTAAAAAACAGTGGTAATTTAAGGTCTTAGGATATTTTCAATAGAAAAAGGTAGGTCTTACACTAAAAAGCAGTGGTAATTTAAGGTCTCAGGATATTTTCAATACAAAAAGGTCGATCTACCACTAAAAAAGCAGTGGTAATTTAAGGTCTTAGGATATTTTCAATACAAAAAGGTGGTCTACACTAAAAAAGCATAGTAATTTAAGGTCTCAGGATATTTTCAATACAAAAAGGTGGTCTACACTAAAAAAGCAAGGTAATTTAAGGTCTCAGGATATTTTCAATAGAAAAAGGTGGTCTACACTAAAAAAGAGTGGTAATTTAAGGTCTCAGGATATTTTCAATACAAAAAGGTGGTCTACACTAAAAAACAGTGGTAATTTAAGGTCTTAGGATATTTTCAATACAAAAAGGTGGTCTACACTAAAAAAGCATAGTAATTTAAGGTCTCAGGATATTTTCAATACAAAAAGGTGGTCTACACTAAAAAAGCAAGGTAATTTAAGGTCTCAGGATATTTTCAATACAAAAAGGTGGTCTCAATAAAAAAGCATGGTAATTTAAGGTCTCAGGATATTTTCAATACAAAAAGGTGGTCTACACTAAAAAAGCATAGTAATTTAAGGTCTCAGGATATTTTCAATACAAAAAGGCGGTCTACACTAAAAAAGCGTGGTAAATTTTTGAATTACAGTAAATAATGGTTCTTAAAAATTAAATTACAGTAAATTATGGTCAAAAATTTAGAATTACAGTAAATTATGGTCCAAATTTTTCAATTACAGTAAATAATGGTCCTAAAAAATTAAATTACAGTAAATAATGGTCCTAAAAAATTAAATTACAGTAAATTATGGTCAAAATTTTTCAATTACAGTAAATTATGGGCTAAGATTTTTAAATTAAAGTAAATTAAGGTTCTAAAAATTAAATTAAAGTAAATTAAGGTTCTTAAAAATTAAATTAAAGTAAATATTGGTCCAAATTTTAAAATTAAGTAATCAATGGTAAAAAAAAATTTTAAATTAAAGTTAAATAAGTAAATTAAAGTAATAATTTTTAAATAAGTAAATTAAAATAATGTAATAAGTAAATTAAAGTAAGATTTTAAAATTTATTAACAAAAAGTTGAAATAATAGAAGGTGTTTGAGAATTGAAATTTTTTAATGAAAATTTTTATGAAATAATTTTTTAAGTTAATTTTTAATGGAAATTTTTATGAAATATTTTTCAATGGTAATTTTTAATGGAAATTTTTATGAATTATTTTTCAATGGTAATTTTTAATGGAAATTTTTATGAAATATTTTTCAATGATAATTTTAGATGGAAATTTTTAAGATAATTTTTAATGTAAATTTTTATGAAATATTTTTCAAAGACAAATTTTAATAATAATTCAACAACAAACCAACAACTTAGTACCAACATGTATTTACAACCAGATACCTACAACTAGTTACTAACAACCAGTTACCTGATACCAACTACTCACAACCCACAACAACCAGATACCTACAACTAGCTACCACCTACCAACTACTCACAACCACCATCAACCAGGTACTAAGCCTTAATTACCAACTACTAAGTACCTACAACTAGTTACTAACAACCAGTTACCTGATACCAAGTACTTACAACTAGTTACTAACAACCAGATACCTACAACTAGTTACTAACAACTAGTTACCTGATAGGAACCAACTAGGTACCAGATACCAAGTACTAACAACCGCCAACAACCAGATACCTACAACTAGTTACTAACAACCAACTAGGTACCAAGTACTAACAACTAGCTACCACCTACCAAGTACTAACAACCAACAACAACCACCAACTAAGCATTAATTACCAACTACTAAGTAACTACAACCACCGACCAAGTACTAACAACCAAAAACAAGCAACCAACTAGGTACCAAGTACTTACAACCAACAACAACCAAGTACTAAGCATTATCAACCAACTAATAAGTACTAACAACCAAAAACATGCAAACAACTAGCTACCAACTTCCAAGTACTAACAACCAAAAAACTAGCAGATTAAATTTATCACCATTAAAACTTTTAATCAGTCAACATGAAATTCTTAGAAAATTATTCAATATCCTCATAAAAATTTATCCTACCACTTGATTATTGTACAAACTCTAATTATTAACCTCATTAAAAATAATTTTTATTTAAAATTAAAAATACATCCAATTATCAAGAAATTAATTAAATTTATCTTAGAACTAACTTTAAATTATTAAATATTCATCCAATAAACATGAAATTTGCAAAAATGTTAGAAATCCACAAAAATAATAGAAATTCACCAAAAAACGATAAAAATTCACAAAATGATAGAAATCCACAAAAATTATTGATATTCACAAAAAATTATGGAAATTCATGAAAATGATGGAAATCCACAAAAAACGATAAAAATTCATAAAAATGATAAAAATTCACAAAAATGATAGAAATTCACAAAAACGATAAAAATTCATAAAAATGATAGAAATTTACTTGAATAAAACCATCAACTCTAAAAGTTATCAATGCCTTAAACAACAAATTTGCCTAAATAAAAGCAATAAATACCTTTATGATCAGTACCCTTGCGACATGTTGAATGTGAGTAATACCCTTGTGAGCAATACCCATAGGGGGACAGAATATTTTGTCGGATAAACTCAGAGTATATATTAATTAACTCATTCAAATTTTTCATTGAATTAGTCAAATTATCATAATTTCGATAAAAATTCTAAAGTGGTAAGCAATTGTAGGATAAAAAGACAATTATTCTTTAAACTTTGATAAAATTAACAATGAAGGTGGTAAGAATCATTAAAGTGAAGAAATTATTCATTACTCGATTCAAATGGGTGAAAATAATTGATAGAATAATTCATTAATGGATCATTGAATGGGCATAGATAAGATGAAGGTTGATAAGAATGGAAGTATATTAATTGAATTTATTTAAAATTATTTCATAAAATTCATAAATTTAATAAAAAAAAATCTTAAAACAAATATTTGTGGGAATGTTTTAAGTGAATAATTAATGGAAAATCGAGGGGATACAAATGATTAATTAATGGAAAATCGAGAATCGGGGGGAATATAAGTGAGGAGGCTACTAACTATCTAAATTTACAATTTCCTGAAGATTTGTACATGGTCTTCGAAGTTGACATATCAGTCCCATATCATGTAAAATGTGAACCAGTTGTAAAAGAGGAAAATTTTTTTTCCCGAGGACCTTTAGATATCTTCTGAAATTGATAACTCAAATACTATCCACGTGGAACCAAAACAAGAATCTAAAGAACCTGAAGAAAACTCCTTTATCACCAAAGACCCAATAAAAATTGAAATTCTTCCGGATTGTGATTTCAATATAATCAGTTGCAATGATAACAGAAAAAGTAGGAAAAGAAAACCCTTCAAGAATATTGAAGGTTACATGGACAACCATGCGATTTCAGTAAATGAAAGAAATGATAGAGAAATGATAAGGTATGACGATCCTATCATTGAAGGATCATGCATTCCCATACCATCCAACCCTCTGGAAAAAAATACCTTAAAAGAAACTTTAAAGACAATAACAATAATTTGTGTGCAAAAAAAAAAAAAATATGAAGCGTCAAAAGAATGATAAAGTCGAGTTGAAAAAAGATACATTTCATACAAAGAATGAATTTAATAAAGTAAGTAATGATAGCATCAACGAAAGGAAGGGTAACAACCCCATAACAAATCCAAATACCCTTTGATATCGATTTCAGTATGTCTAGCTTTATTAATAGCAATGAAAGCAGTAATAGGGAATTATTCCAGGGCCCCCATGTTAAAGAAGGAAATCCAGTTTAGCATCGGGAAAAGAATTAATTAAGGCAAATGATAACCGAATAAAAAATTCACACCTAAAAATAATAAGAGAAAAATATACCCAAAAAACGACTGAAGGTTTGTACAATTTTAAAAAAAAAAGAGTTGTTTAAATGTAGAAAAAGATTTCACTAAAATCATGGAAATGGGAGAATGCCAAATCTGTTCGGCAATAATTTCCACATTAACACATGCCATTGAGCACTACAACTGCCGAAATGATCAAGCAAGTTTGGAAACTAAAGGAAAAGTCACATTCAGTGATGCAGAAATCAAAGATCTTGAGACTGGAACCTTCATTAAAAAGTTAAATAATCATTCGGTAGAGATTATTGAAGCTGTTACTGGAAAGCCAAAACAAATCTTTCAATTCTCAGAGTCAATTAATGATCTTGACGTGAACCTTTGTAATATTTGACGTTGCAAATCATATTTTTGTGAAATTATCATTTCGATTTCTTTGTAAAATATTAAAAAATAAATTATTTCTTATTAGGAAATATTAAAACAAATTATTATTTTATTACATTTTTATTATTTTACTTAAATTTTTTAATGGTCATTATAGTATTTTAAAAATTAAAACATATTTTCACCAGAAGCAATAAAATAAAATATATATTAACATTTTTAATTTTTAAAATTTTAAATAAAATTTTGCACTTAATCCCAAAGTGAAATATATCAAAGATGAGATTTTCTAGATGAGAAACTTTACTAGGAAATCCTTGATTTATGAATTCCTTGAAATTTGTAGACATTTCAGAATATAATTTTAATGGAAATTTAGCAATATTTCAATACACTAGTTAGTTAGTAGCCTCCTCACTTATATTCCCCCCGATTCTCGATTTTCCATTAATTAATCATTTGTATCCCCTCGATTTTCCATTAATTATTCACTTAAAACATTCCCACAAATATTTGTTTTAAGATTTTTTTTTATTAAATTTATGAATTTTATGAAATAATTTTAAATAAATTCAATTAATATACTTCCATTCTTATCAACCTTCATCTTATCTATGCCCATTCAATGATCCATTAATGAATTATTCTATCAATTATTTTCACCCATTTGAATCGAGTAATGAATAATTTCTTCACTTTAATGATTCTTACCACCTTCATTGTTAATTTTATCAAAGTTTAAAGAATAATTGTCTTTTTATCCTACAATTGCTTACCACTTTAGAATTTTTATCGAAATTATGATAATTTGACTAATTCAATGAAAAATTTGAATGAGTTAATTAATATATACTCTGAGTTTATCCGACAAAATATTCTGTCCCCCTATGGGTATTGCTCACAAGGGTATTACTCACATTCAACATGTCGCAAGGGTACTGATCATAAAGGTATTTATTGCTTTTATTTAGGCAAATTTGTTGTTTAAGGCATTGATAACTTTTAGAGTTGATGGTTTTATTCAAGTAAATTTCTATCATTTTTATGAATTTTTATCGTTTTTGTGAATTTCTATCATTTTTGTGAATTTTTATCATTTTTATGAATTTTTATCGTTTTTTGTGGATTTCCATCATTTTCATGAATTTCCATAATTTTTTGTGAATATCAATAATTTTTGTGGATTTCTATCATTTTGTGAATTTTTATCGTTTTTTGGTGAATTTCTATTATTTTTGTGGATTTCTAACATTTTTGCAAATTTCATGTTTATTGGATGAATATTTAATAATTTAAAGTTAGTTCTAAGATAAATTTAATTAATTTCTTGATAATTGGATGTATTTTTAATTTTAAATAAAAATTATTTTTAATGAGGTTAATAATTAGAGTTTGTACAATAATCAAGTGGTAGGATAAATTTTTATGAGGATATTGAATAATTTTCTAAGAATTTCATGTTGACTGATTAAAAGTTTTAATGGTGATAAATTTAATCGATAAATTTAATTAATTTCTTGATAATTAGTGGTATTTTATTGAATAGTTTTTAAATAAAAATTAATTTCAAATGATAGAATAAATTTTTAATGATAAGTTTGTAATATATTTGAATAAATAATGTTTTCAATAATTTTCTAAGAATATTTACACATTGATGAACTTTAAAAAAACATAAGCTAAGAAACCAGTTAACTTACTTGAAAATGATTGTAGGATATACAGAAATTTAGTTTCCTATTATTGCTTGAAAATGATTGGTTGAATCGTTGAAGAATTATGGTCAATCAATATATATCATCTCCAGTATTTGATGGTAAATATTTGTAGAAAATTTTAGTGAATTTTGATTTTTTAGTGGGCTCTTATTATTTAGCTTCTAAATTATTTCAATGGAAGAATAATTGATGTCTATAACAGTTAACGAAAAGTCATATTTTTGAAGTTCTCTAAGGATTTTAAAAGGATTGATATATTAAAGGGCTCAAGTGGGTGGAATATTTAGGGAAATTAAGGGATATAGTCGGTTAAATTTAATGAGAGATCGGTTAAGATGGGAAAATATGATCTTTTAAGGGGATATAGTCGGTTAGATTTAATGAGAGATCGGATAAGGTAGGAATATATCATTGTAAGGGAGATATAGTCGATTGAATTTAATGAAGGATGAGTTAAGATGGGAATATATGATCTTTTAAGGATGATGTTGGTAAAATATCAATGTTTTAAGGGAAATTGCAATACATTAGTCGGTTATGAATCAATAATAATTATATCTTTTTATTAGGTTGTGATTAATTCATTGTATATTAATTTAGATTTATGTTTTAGAACAATGTTTATTAAGTAGGGATAATGATCGATTTACTTGGTTTTGACAATGAAATCTTTACAGATAATTGGGATTGATATCAACTTTAAATTATTTTCATCTTTATTTAGACGGACAACGACAAAAGTTGACCATTTGAAATTTATTTAATTGAATGAATAAATTTAATCTTTCAATGGGACCTAGTCAGTTATATTTATTTTAAATTTCGAGTACAGTGATTTACAAAAATTTACAGTGATTAACAAAAATTTTATTATAACCGGTTTTATCATTAGATTTTATAAATTATTTAGGGTTAATGACAAAATTATTTTACATGTTTTATAGGGAAATATTCGTGATAATATGAATTAAAGTTAGAATTATAGTCATTTAAAGGGGATTTTAATGAATCTTATTAGTCTGAGGTGAATATATGATCTTTTACGGGTACTTATCGATAAGATACCAATCTTTAAAGATAGAGTTATTTCAGGGAAATTTGATGGTTTTTAGTGAAATATTTGTAATAATATGAATTAAGGGTCGAAATATAGTCATTTATTGAATTTTAATGAATCTTATTAGTTTGAGGAGAATATGATCTTTAACAAGTATTTATCATTAAAATACCAATCTTTAAATATTGATATATTTGGGGGGAAATGATTCTTTTTAGATGTTTTTATTGGAGAATTCACTTGTATTATTGTCATTTAAATGAATTTACTGGTTTATTAGACGTTATCATTAGTTATCAGTCTCTTTTGGAATTTAATGATAATTATTTTTATTGTAGATTGCTGACTTTGATAATTGTAATGAATTCATACTGAATTTTGTGTATAATTTAAGGAATTAGTCAATCAATTTGAGTACATGTATTACTTTAAAAAAAAAAATTAAAATTAATTTATTTCAATTAATTTATACAATCTAAATCAATTATCTACTAGATCTTATCTTATTAATTTATTAACTTAGTTGATTCAACTTGAATGATCAGTATTATTTTTTTATTTACTGGATGAATAATGACTAGAATTCTTTCCTGTCCATTAATCACATTTTTATGACATTTATTTTGAATAAATTTAAATTTTTGCAATTATTTAATCAATTTTTACCTAGTTATTGATGCATTGAATTCAATTAATTTTTCATCCAATTTTTCAAGTGATGAGTATTTTCTTTTAAAGATCAATTTTTTTAGTACATAGTTGTTGGTTGTAAGTAGTTGGTTGACTTTTTAGATTTTGATAAGAAGATAGTGTATGTGATGAAGAATATTTTGTATTTAATTGCTATTATTTTTATGTGTTGTTAGTTGATTGTTGGTACTAAGTTGTTGGTATCTTGTATTTGGTAGTTGGTATAGTGTTGTTATAGTTGTAGGTTGATAATGCTTAGTACCTGGTTGCTAGTTGATTGTAAGTGTTTAGTATTTAGTTATTTGAGACCTGGTTGTTAGTTGATTGTTAGTACTTGGTATCAGGTAACTGGTTGATAGTACTTATTAACTAGTTAATGGGTAGGTGGTGGTTGAGTGTTACCAATATCCTTACGACCAGTACCCTTACGAATAATACCCTTACGAATAGTACCTTTACAACTCATACCCTTACGACCAGTACCCTTACGACCAGTACCCTTACGACCAGTACCCTTAGGGGGTCAAAACATCCTGTCGGATAAACTCAGAGTATATATAATAAAACTGATCAATAATAAGTATTTATTGAATGCGATTTTTACATTGCAATAATAAGTTATCAATTAAAAGAAGAATGTTTTGTAAATTAGAATTCATTAGTCTTTCATTGTAATTTAAATTATTTTGAATTTTATGTGGTGTTTCAAAGTGATTGAGTTGTGGTTTTTTGATGAAAATCAAAAAATTTTTTTTTTAATTTGAAAAGGTTTTCTATTGATTGTAATTAAACATATTTTTGAAGACAGATAAAAAATTAATTTAAAATGCATTTCATAAAATACAATGAAGAATATTTAGTAGTTAGTTGTAAGTATCTGATTGTTTGAGAGTTAGTACATGGTATCATGTTGAAAGTATTTGGTACTTATTTCTTAGCACATAGTGAAAAATATTTAGTATCTGGTTGTTGGTAACTGATTGTTGAATTATTATTATTATTATTATTATTATTATAATTATTATTATTATTATTATTATTATTATTAATATTTCATAAAAATTTCCATTAAAAATTACTTAAAAAAAATATTTCATAAAAATTTCCATTAAAAATTATTTCATTAAAATTTGTATTTAAAATTATCTTAAAAAAAAAAATTTCATTAAAATTAACTTAAAAAATTATTTCATTAAAATTTACTTAAAAAATTTTACATTTAAAATTAACTTAAAAAATATTTCCATTTAAATTTTCATTAAAAATTACATTTCTCAAAAAAGTTGGTGGTTATTCAATCTTTTGATAATAAATTTAAAAATCTTAGTTTAATTTACTTATTACATTACTTATTTAAAAATTATTACTTTAATTTACTCCTTTAGCTTTAATTTAAAATTTGGACCATTGGATACTTAATTTTAAATTTTGAACCTTAATTTTCCTTAATTTATCCTTAATTTACCTAATTATTCTTTATTACTTAATTTTACACCATAATTTACTTAACAACTAAATATAATCCTTATTTTCATATTTAACCAATAATTTCATGTGGTCATCTGGTTGTAAGTACTTGGTAGGTTGTAGCTAGTTGTTAGCCGGTTGTAGCTAGTTAATGGGTAGGTGGTTGTAGGTACTTAGTAGTTGGTTAATAATGCTTAGTACCTGGTTGTTGTCGGTTGTGAGTAGTTGGTAGGTTGTAGTTAGTTTTTAGCTGGTTGCTGTGGGTTGTAAGTACTTGGTAGGTGATAGCTAGTTGTTAGTTGGTTTTTTTTTAGTTGTTAGTACTTAGTAGGTGGTTGTAAGTACTTGGTTGATGTTGGTTGTTGGTACTTGGTAGGTGGTAGCTAGTTGGTTGTAGGTACTTGGTATCTGGTAATTTGTTGTAGCTACTTAGTTGTTTGAGAGTTATTTAGTACATGGTATCTAGTTGTAAGTACTTGGTAGCAGGTAACTGGTTGTTGTGGGTTGTAAGTACTTGGTAACAGGTAACTGGTTGTTAGTAACTAGTTGTAGGTATCTGATTGTTAGTACATGTTCGTAAGTTACTGGTTGTTGGTACTAAGTTGTTGGTTTGTTGTTGAATTATTATTAAAATTTGTCTTTGAAAAATATTTCATAAAAATTTCCATTAAAAATTATTTCATTAAAATTTCTATTAAAAATTTCTTAAAAAATTATTTCATAAAAATTTCCATTAAAAATTACCATCGAAAAATATTTCATTAAAATTTCCATTAAAAATTACTTAAAAAATTATTTCATAAAAATTTTCATTAAAAAATTTCAATTCTCAAACACCTTCTATTATTTCAACTTTTTGTTAATAAATTTTAAAATCTTACTTTAATTTACTTATTACATTATTTTAATTTACTTATTTAAAAATTATTACTTTAATTTACTTATTTAAAATTTTTTACCATTGATTACTTAATTTTAAAATTTGGACCTTAATTAACTTTAATTTAATATTTTAGAACCTAAATTTACTTTAATTTAAAATTTTGAACCTTAATTTACTTTAATTTAATTTTTAAGAACCATAATTTACTTTAATTGAAAAATCTTGACCATAATTTACTTTAATTGAAAAATCTTGACCATAATTTACTTTAATTGAAAAATTTGGACCTTAATTTAGTTATTTGAGCCCATTGATAACTTTAATTAAATTTTTAGAACCTTAATTTACTTTAATTAAAAATTTGAACCATTATTTACTTTAATTCAATTTTTAGGACCATAATTTAATTTAATTTTTAGACCCATTATTTACTTAATTCAAAAATCTTAGCCCATAATTTACTGTAATTCAATTTTTAGGACCATTATTTACTTTTATTTAAAAATTTGGACCATAATTTACTTTAATTGAAAAATCTTGACCATAATTTACTTTAATTGAAAAATTTGGACCTTAATTTAGTTATTTGAGCCCATTGATAACTTTAATTAAATTTTTAGAACCTTAATTTACTTATTTAGACCATAATTTACTTTAATTTAATTTTTAGAACCATAATTTACTTAATTCAAAAATCTTAGCCCATAATTTACTGTAATTCAATTTTTAGGACCATTATTTACTTTTATTTAAAAATTTGGACCATCATTTACTTTAATTTAAAAATCTTAGCCCATAATTTACTGTAATTTAATTTTTTAGAACCAAAATTTACTGTAATTGAAAAATTTTGACCATAATTTAATGTATTTGAAAAATTTTGACCATAATTTACTTTAATTTTAAAATTTACCACGTTTTTAGTGTAGACCACCTTTTTCTATTGAAATTCTCAGGACCAAGGAGATCCATCTGAATTGACCTAGAAAAATCCATGCTTTTTTAGTGATAATCGGATTTTTGTATTGAAAATATTCTAAGACCTTAAATTACTACTGTTTTTTAGTGTAGACCAGCTTTTTGTATTGAAAATATCCTGAGACCTTAAATTACCATGCTTTTTTATTGAGACCACCTTTTTCTATTGAAAATATCCTGAGACCTTAAATTACCATGCTTTTTTAGTGTAGATCACCTATTTGTATTGAAAATATCCTGAGACCTTAAATTACCATGCTTTTTTATTGATAATTGGATTTTTGTATTGAAAATATCCTGAGACCTTAAATTACCATGCTTTTTTATTGATAATCGGATTTTTGTATTGAAAATATCCTGAGACCTTAAATTACCATGCTTTTTTATTGAAGACCGCCTTTTTGTATTGAAAATATCCTGAGACCTTAAATTACCTTGCTTTTTTATTGAAGACCGCCTTTTTGTATTGAAAATCCCAGGACCATCGAGACCCCCTCACTATAGTGTGAATAATCCTTGGCTTTTTTAGTGGTAGTCGGATTTTTGTATTGAAAATATCATGAGACCTTAAATTTCCATGCTTTTTTAGTGGTAGTCGGATTTTCTATTGAAAAAAATTTTTTTTGTATTGAAAATCCCAGGACCATCGTTTTTCTATTGAAAAAATTTTTTTTTTGTATTGAAAATCCCAGGACCAAAAAAAACCCCCTCACTATAGTGTGAAAAAATTGCGTAATCAAAAGTTGCCGCAAAAAAAAAAGTTGCCGCAAAAAAAAAGTTGCCGCAAAAAAAAAGTTGCCGCAGACCCCCCCCCCCACCCCCCCCCCCCCCCCCCCCCGGGGGGGGGGGTTTGCGGCAGGGCGCTCATAACTACCTACTGATTTAATTATTTATTATAAATTAATTTACGTGTGTGTATGTGAAATTGTATTTATGAAATGTTGCGATAAAAATGGTATCTAATTATTTTGTATTTCTAATTAAATTAATATATTTTAGAGAGATATTTTTAACAAATATTATAATTGTTCATTATTTTTTTAAAATTCTGTAGAGGCTAACAATAGTTAATGTTGAATTTTCACAATTGAAATGAGGAATTCTTTAATTCCATAGTATTAATTTTGATTTTTTTTAATAAGAAAAAACACCATGACATCAATGTTAAGATTTTTTCAACCCAAAAACAGTCACAAATCTTGAACGACATTGAATTCAATCATATCTTCATAATTCACTGTGATTTTCGATTTGTTTCTCATTAAGCCATAAAATATTCATATAAGTTTGAAATTATATATTTATTATTAATATTTTTAATGGCTATTACATTAACCTTTTCAGAATCAGAAGACTTATGAAGTAATATTTAGGTTTTGTGTACTTAATTTGTTTTGACAGTTTATGTATGGTTACCAGTAATGGAATAATCAAAAATGCATTAAAGATTAAACATTTGATAAAAAAATATTTAAATAATTTCGATTTACGTACACGATCAAAATTTTATGTCTTTTTTTCAAGACATGAGTTCCAAGGTTACAAAGCAGTTAATACTTTAACTAATAGTTAAAATACCTTAATAGATCAAGTTAATTTAGTTCTAAAGTTTAGTTCTAAAAACATGTCTTAATGATTTGCATTTAGAGAAAATAAATTCAATAATCCATGGTAAATGTTTTTATGATCAAAAGTTAAAAATATCATTGTGTCAACTGCTCTTTTTCCGAGCAATACCATTTTTAGATTTGGAATAAAAAGCCGTCATTTTTAAATCACCTAAAAAGAAGAAAAATATTCAATTGATAAAATAAATAATTATTGGAAGGAACTGAGTCTGTACTATAAAGACATGAGATAATACATGAATTATATCTACATTTTTGATTTTTTCTATAGCATTTCTTTATATTATCTTGTTGGAGAATCCCTCCTTTATGGTTCTTCAAATTTGGGTAACTTTCTTTCAAAGATTTGTAAATTCAATCGTATATAATTCATAGAATAATTTGCAAATAAAAGTTTCCTCAATCGGTACAAATTCAAAATTTGTACAGTATATTTCCGCATATATCACACAGGCGGGTAATATCGGCAAATTTTAACCGATCCAATAAAAAATAGTTGATTTATACTGCTATATCGTGACGTTAAAATGTATGATATTGCTCACACGCACTTTTCTCCCGAGCGAGGTTTATAAAATTTATTATAGTCCACTGGATATATGATAGAAAATATGGGAATATAGTGCAAGTCACTTAACTGCAGTCTTATGACAACTGAATATGCAATATAGTGAATTTTACAGTATTTTTGAAATTCCAAAAACTGTCAATATAACCTTTTCTTATAACTTAGTACAGTTTTACTACTGGTTTAACTTTATCACCAGAATTAACTCTTCATCTTGTTAAGATTGCTAAAAATAAATTCATTCTCTGTCCATGATAACTATCTATATTAAAAGTCTGTCATCTTTAAGATTTTCAAAAGATTTTTGATATTTTTCTTTACTTTTCTTTTGTGCTTATTAATCTCACATAAAATAAGGAATTTCATTAAACGTTATTTTGTATTTACTAATTTAATAAATATGCTTTGCAAACTTAGTATTAGAAATAATGATTATGATTTTATTTTATTTGAAGATTATTATTTGATATATATTTAAAATTACACTTACTTGAACTATACTATTAAAGAAATTAAAATCATAATTTCAGGGGCAATATTTTTCTATTTTTGTCATTTTAATATATCGAAATGAAAGTAAAGCATGATTAAAAGATGCAATTAAAGAATACTTCAAAAAGTTTAAATTTAATTTATTTTTCTCACTACTAGAAATAAGTAATCTGTTAGTGTAAAATATAATAAAAAACTTTAAGATCTAAAATAAAATATTTCTTCATCTTCTGATATTATCACAACATTCTATGTTTTTTTAATATTATTATTATCATTATTATTATTATTATTATTATTATTATTATTATTATTATTATTATTATTATTATTATTATTATTATTATTATTATTATTATTATTATTATTATTATTATTAATATTATTATTATTATTATTATTATTATTATTATTATTATTATTATTATTATTATTATTGTTATTGTTGTAATAATTATTATTGTTAAACAATTAAATGATAATATAAACCTTTTTCTGCGAAGGATATATTCAATAAAATGAAATGCTTAAATTATCATTTAATTATTTAATAATAATAATGATAATATTATTACATTTATTTTTAAAAATTTTATTAAAAATTTCAAAAATAAAATGAAATAATAAAAAAAATTTTTTTAAAATAATATCTCTATAAATTTTTAATTTAAAAATATAAAGATAACTGAATTTCTGTAACATTATTTCAAATTATATCTTAATTTAGTGAATAAGATTTATTTACGACTATATTTATTTTAATGTATTTGTTACTTTTATTACGATGCTAATAAAACGTTAAAATGCAATTTAATAAAATAAACATATTTCAAAAAAAAAATGTAACTTAATTTGTTTCATTTCTGTTGCGTTTGTTACATTAGCGTGTTTCAGTTAACATATTTGTTATGGTATTCTTTTCAACAAAAATAATAAATAAAAATCCTGAAATATATTTTATGTTATAATTAATTGGTGAAGGTATATAAGTTTCTGTACAAATTTCTATATGCAAATTTTGGTAGAATTACAGGGCATTTCGATACAATCGAAAATTTATCCTTGGTTCTAGATTAGCGGAGATTATAATTTATTATTATGATCTTTCATAGATTTTGATGGCGAATTAAAAACATAAATAAATAGAAACATTATAAAACTAGAACATCATTTATCATTCTTGGTTAACAGATATAATTGAAAACACAAATCATGTTTCATTATATGCATTTCATGAAAAGAAATGTAGAACACTATAATAATAATAATAATAATAATAATAATAATAATAATAATAATAATAATAATAATAATAATAATAATAATAATAATTTTGTTATTTTCATATTTTTTCTAATTATTTAAAAAAATTTAATTTTAATAAAAATTAGGAATTTAATGAATATAAAGTGAAATCTACAACAAAAATAAAACAAAACTTTAAATACACAAACAAATAATTTATCAGTTAAGTTAGTAGTAATATTATTAATAATTATTCCCAGAAGTCCTATTAGAAATTTTAATTTAAAATTTTATTCATCAATATCGAATATCAGGAATAAAAATTTAATTAAAATTTTGTAAACAATTCTTTTATGCGGGCTCTTTTTCTGAATTTTCTTGAATTATGTTTAATGAATCTGTGTAAATAATGATTATTTATCGTTATTTATAAAGAAATAAATTTGGTTTTTAATTTCTAATATGTTATAATACATTGAATTTTGAAATTATTGTTTTTCAGATTTTTAGATTAATCATTGTATTGGGTTAATTAAATTAGACTTATTATATTCACAATAATAGGGTAATACATGCATAAAAGGTTTCCAGCTGTACTTGGTACATTCATTAATTTCTAATTTTAGCAATGTTTTTAATCGCACTTCTTGAAAAATTATTTTTACATCCGTTTATTTACAAAAACAATCCTTACATTCTCGAAGTTCAAAATAGTATTCAATTGTCAAATAAAAGTTTTTCTAGTTCCTTTTGCTAGTTTATGTGACTTAGATAAATTTTTTCCATATTTCATTTGATCTCCTGGTAATAAGTTTCTGTCTAATTATGTTTACAATTTCTACTTGATATTTTATTTCAATATTTCTTTCTGTTTCACAACGTATTGTTAATTTGCGTTGAAAGTTTCTTTTCTGTTTCTATGTTTTTTATTTCAATTCCATAAATAAGTTTACTTGTTCATTTATTTGATTTATCTTTTTCTCGGATTGTCTGAAAAACCTGAAATTAAAAATATTCATTTATTCTTGCACTTTGAGCTCTTTTTAGCAAACATTTAATCTACTGATAGTAGCTATTTTTTCATTCGTCGAAAAAACTTAGCACTATTCTAAATGGGCGGAAAGAAATCTTCAAAATATTGTTGTTAATCTGCGCTTGTAATATTTTTAACGGAAATATTTTAAATTACTTATATAATTAATAAAAATTATCAGTTTTAATTCTTATACCTTTGTGCCTGATTTTCATGTAAAAAATCTGTACTGACAAAAACAAATATTAATCTGATAAAAATTATATTTTGTGAAAGAAAAAAATCTGTACTGACAAAAACAAATATTAATCTGATAAAAATTATATTTTGTGAAAGAAATCTTTTAATTAATTAAAATAATTATCTTCAAAATTAGATAAAATTTATATTTTCAAATATATTAAGTTATTAATATGTGTAAATTTTACTTCACCCCTCCTTATTTTGAGCGCCCACGCAAAATTTCAGATTCCCAAACCTATGCATAGACTTATTTAGGTTTAGGAAAAAATACCTTTTTTACTTTCACCTTTATTTATCTTCTGGGTTTCAAGATATTTTTTGCTGGTCATTGAAAATGGTAATTATTATCATTTCATTTTATTATTACCGCTATCGAATGATACTATACTTACTCCAATTTGGTAACACATGGACAATATGAGTTGCTGATGCGCCTCGTTTGTAAAATATCAAGTGTATTTATTGATTTGATAAGTTTTTTGTAAAAGATTCACGAAAATATTACTTAGCAATAAAGTAAATTCTCCATAAATGCAAGATACTTCGAAAAATCTTTAAAAGAACAAATATATAATGTTACATTTAGGAACAATTTACTGTAGCTGATAACATATAATTTATTGTTTTAATTAAAATTTTAAAATTAAATTATTTACCAAAACCTTCATTAATTTCTTGAAACCATTTCATTTTAAAGTCTTCACAAAAAATGACTAATCTTCAAAAGTATTTAGATTAAATTTTTTTACGATTCCTATTAAAACAATAAACTACAATAGTGAATTCTCAATTAAAATTATAAAAAGCTCTATTTTAATATTTTACCCTCGTTCAAACGCATCTCAAATAAATTTCAATAATTTTGAAAAAATAATTATGTATGCATTTTATGATAACAACTGTTCAAAATGACAATCCAAGACACTTCGAAGCTATGATGTTTACAACAGTTATCGCACTGTCATATTTGGGTGTTCGCTTTTATTTTTTATCATTTTGGAGAACTCATTCTTTAACAATTTCGATGTTTAAAAAATGGCAAAATATTTATTTCTATAATTAGTTGGATTTACACTCAAAAAGTCATCAATTAATTTGTTCATTTTGTTACATTATGTTTTAATGGTATCACTGCCAGTCCAAAAAGTCGATGTTGTCAAAATATGTGTTTCTGTTTTTGTTTGTGTGTGTATGTATGTATGCTTATGTATGCGTTTTTATTATCTGAATTTTTTGGAGAGGAGTTATTTTCGTTTTGGAATTTGTAATAATGTGTACATCTGTGTGTTTATTTTGGAATCAAACTTTCTATTATTGTCTTTGTGTGATATTCAAATAAATCTTTGTAAAATTATGTTACTTGGTCTCGAAATTTGGAATTTATTATTTTAAAAAATGTCTGACAGTTTGAGAAAGGCAGTGATTAAAATGCGGACATGATATGAAACAAGAAGCTCTTAAATATGCTACTCAAGTCATGGAGAAGTTCAATATTGAAGATGACATGACAGGCTCTGTGGAAATAAATATTCAAACTAATCATATTATGTCAATTAGTATGCCGACAAGAAATGCTAAAGATGATGCAAATTTTAAAAATAATTTTAATAATGCCACACACATGCAAGGAAATTTTGAGAATCATTATAACAGTTACTTCAATGACATTATGAATATGAATAAGAGTCAGAGTGACATGGTCAATCGATCTGAACTTGTAAATACACTGTGTGGTTCTATAAGATTAGAGGAGTTCTAACCCTAACGCTGATTGATAGAAGGGATTGAACAATATTGCCAAAGTCGTGAGTCATCTAGGCTATGTTTAATGTGATTTTTCAAGTTATTTAGTATATGTAAAGGCGAGATAACTTCGGAAATACTTTTCCAGATGTCCCAAGTAGTTGTTACCATGCTTTCAAATAATGAATTTTGATATACAATTTAGACCACACTGTAGGGTTTCTATGATTACGCCGATGCTGATTTGAAAGGTAGATCCGATGTGAAGAAAATGTTGGGGAGATGGTAATAAATTTAAATAAAATCTTTATTATTTAACAATAATTAGATAAAACTTTAAAAATATTTCAAACTTTGCAGATAAGTAAACCATTTAAAAATAACTTTCATTAACTGCTTCAATTCAAACGGAGCTTGTCATCACATTGCTTTTATGATCGAAGAAGACCATTAGTATACATTAGTTATACGCTGCAATGGAGTTTTACGTGTACATTAGTATGAAGATTTAGTTAACCCGAAGATTTTATTGAAAACCTGAAGCTTGAAGAATAACCATGTAACCCGATGTTTATGGATCAAAATGATCGTATTGACAACCCTAATACGTAGTCTGATTCATATTTCCATTTTAAATTTTACTGGTAAAGCATTTCAAAATTGTGATTTTTCCTTCTTCTAAATTTTGCTTAATCTATAGACTTATAAATTAATTCAAATTGTTTTTTAAATTATCAATAAAATATTTTCTTTTTCAATATTTTCAATTTCTCTTTTCTTCATTTTCATAGGACTACAAAGCAAGGGTGACCAGACTAGTTTTAAGTAGGACCTATAAATCATAAACTCAGAATTTTGATAGCCACAATTAGACAATAATAAATAATAATAAAATTTTGCAGTTTTTTAAAGAAATTTTAATGAAAAACTTTATTTTAAAAGTTTAAAATGATGGTTTTTTGGTAACAACATAAATTGAATGTTAAACAAGTAATTGATAATATCAGCAAGTGAGAAAATGTTATAACTTTGGAATTTTATTATAAAGTTTTCTCAATTAATAAAGATTTAATAAACATTTCATGAAAAATACTTTCACTGTATGAGTTTACTTCTCGACCGTAAATCTTTGAAAATCTCGTCATAACTTAGCTTTGTTAAATGTTTATTTCAAAGTTGCTTAACAAATTTCACTGTTGAATACAGTAAATTTCAATGGTTCGACATTTTATGGTTCGATAGCACGATCGTTCGCCCACCTTAAATACCATGATGATGAACCATCGAGCGGTTTTAATAATAATATTTTATTGACCATTACGATTGTACATTAATTTATTTAGTATTTGTTATGCAATTAATTGGATATAAAAATTTTCACTAAAGCTTTTTATTTATAATATGGTTTTGTCTATTAAACACCAAATTTTTTATAGAAATTCGTAGCAATTATATTTTTTCTTATATAAATTGGTACAAATAATTAATCTTATTAATCTTTGTTTCCCACATGGTTTGATGATAATGTATAATACTGCGCTATATGACTACGGAAAGCAGATTTGGTTGTTTTCAACAAAGCTTCTTTTTGATTTAGAAAAAGTGAACAGTTTCTGACAACTATAAAAAATATTTTCAAATATGAGTTCATGCATAAAACTCAACTCTTTATACGAGTTAGCTTGTTATCTAGAGTTCAATATTTTTTAAAATTTTTATTTATTCCCGAATGAAATGATTTTAAATTAAAATGTCGAACCATCGAATGCAATTGATGTATTTTTGACGCTGATGATTTAAGGGTGTCGAAAAATGGAAATTCATTTGTAT
>CAUHTR010005052.1:0-25155 GCA_959609185.1 Schmidtea polychroa | reverse complement strand
ATGACGTAATCGTTCTAAAAATATTAGGCATCATTCTAAAAATATTAGATATCATTCTAAAAATATTAGGCATTCCTTAATTTGGTTCTAAAAGTATGATGTAATCGTTCTAAAAATATAAGGCATCGTTCTAAAAATATTAGGCATCGTTCTAAAATTATGACGTAATCATTCTAAAAATAAGATGCACCATTCTAAAAGTATGACGTAATCGTTCTAAAAATATTAGGCATCGTTCTAAAAATATTAGGCATCATTCTAAAAATATTAGGCATCGTTGGGTGAGTCATTGGGTGAGTCATTCTCTTTGTTAATATTAATGATGATGATACCTTCAATAGCTCATTCGAAAGGTCTTGCACTAAGCTTTAAGATGAGGTATCGTTCAATAAATTCAGATGATGGAAACATTAATTTTTGGGATGAAAAAAGTAGGTCACCGCTGGACCAATTAATAATATTTTGAATAATAATAATTTAACGTTGAAAAGATGGTGGTCATCAATTGTTAATAACATTAAAACTATTAAAGATATATAAAATATCTATAGCACATCTTAAAGGTCTGGCACTGGGCTTTAAGATGAGGTATCGTTCAATAACATTTGTTGGCGGGAACATTACTTTTGGGAAGAAAAAAAGTAGGTCACCGCTGGACCAATTAATTTAAAAAAATTACGTAATAGTTCTAAAAATATTAGGCATCGTTCTAAAAATATTAGGCATTGATTGCGTAATAGTTCTAAAAATATGTGGCATCGTTCTAAAAAAAATTTTTTTCCCGGGGGGGGGGGGGGGTTTATGTGATGGGGGGAGCCCCTGATCTGGGGAGCCCCAATCCTACTACTCTTAAAATCCATAGAAAATTCTTCAAAATATGAATTTTATTTAATTGTTACAAACAATCTTCCATTGAAATAATTTAGTAGTTAAATTCAAAGAGCTCACTAAAAAATCAAAATTCGCTAAAATTAATATTTTCTACAAATATTTCACCACATTCACCGTCAAATACCTAACTAAAGATGAAATATATTGATTGATCATCGATTCAGCTAATTATAGCCATTATAAAATGATATATCTTTCAAACTAAATCACGAATTGTAGTATATTTTACAATAATTTTCAAGTCAATTTCAAATATATCATCATCATGATAAAATTAGCTGGTTTCAACTTTAGATTTTCAATATTTTAAAGTTCATCAATGTGTAAATATTCTTAGAAAATATATGAAAAAATTATTTAGCCAAATTCAATATCATTACAAAGTCCTCATCATCATCAAAATTTAACCTATCACTTGATTATTGTAAAAAACACTAATTATTAACCTCAGTAAAAATAATTTTTATTTAAAATTTAAAAACAAGTCAATAAATATAGCAAATTATCAAGAAATTAATTAAATATGTCTTAGAATTAACACTAAAACCTTAAATTTTTAAATATACTTTCAATTATCATAAAATTCACAAAAAATGTTAGAAAAATCCCGCAAACATCAACTCTAAAAATTACCTATGAATTTATTGACAAATAATAACCAAATATTTGCCTAAATAAAATCATTAAAACACACCAGTACCCTTACGACCAATACCCTTACGAGCAGTTCCCATAGAAGGAGATAATATGTTGTCGGATAAACTCAGAGTATATATAATAAAACGAATTAACAATAACTCCATCAAATTGAATCAGTCAAATTATCACAAATTTTGATAAAAAGTCTCTGGACCAATTAATAATATTTTGAAAAATAATAATAATTTAACTTTGAAAAGATGGTGGTCATCAATTATTACTAACATTAAAACTACTAAAGACCAATTAATTAAAAAAAGAAATGACCTTGACCTTGACCTTTTATTTTTAATTTTTTTCCCGGGGTGGGGGTGGGGGTATATGTGGTCCAGGGGCTTATGGTCTGAGGTTCCCCAATCCATCTACTTACTTAAAAGAATATTTCATAAAAATTTTCATTAAAATTTATCTTAAAAAATTTTGTTTCTCAGAAGCTGTTGGTAATTCAAACTTTTTGTTAATAAATTTTAAAAACTTACTATAATTAATTTATTTAAAAATTATTACTTTAAATTACTTCATTTAAAAATATTACTTTAACTTTAAAATTTTAGACCATTGATTTCTTAATTTTAAAAATTAGCCATTAATTTAGTAATTTGAACCTTAATTAACTTTCATTAAAAATTTGGACCATTATATACTTTTATTTAATATTTATTTAAATTTGGACCTTAATTTCTTATTTGAACTCGTTGATTACTTTAATTCGAAAATTTTGACCATAATTAACTTATTTGAACCCATTGATTAATTTTATTCAATTATTAGACAATTGATTAACTTGAATTTAAAAATATGTACCTTAATTTACTTTAATTCAATTATTATAACTTTAATTTACTTTTATTTTAAATTATAAACCATAATTTACTGTAATTCAAAAATTTGAGCCCTTAATTAACTTTAATTTAAAATTTTAGACCATAATTCAATTTTTAGGCCCATAATTGACTATAATTCAAAAATCTGACCCCTTAATTTACTGTAATTCAATTTATTGACCCATAATTTGCTTTAATTCAAAAATTTACCGTGCCTTTTTAAGCGATGACCTCTTTTTGTATTGAAAATATCCTGAGACCTTGAATTACCACGCTTTTTTTATTGAAGACCGCCTTTTTGTATTGAAAATCCTAAGACCAAGGAGACCCCCTAACTATAGTCAGAGAAATCCTTGGCTTTTTAGCGAGAACCCTTCCATCGAGAGCTCTTCTCTATAGTCAGGGAAAAATTTATTGGTATTGAAAATTCCAGGAAAAAAAAGTGTAACCCACTGCAATAATTATGTAATCAAGAAAAAGCAAAAAATGGACATTGTGATGGACACGTTATAGCTAACATTAACACCCAAGACCAAATAAGCGATTGAATTTAATAAATAATTCATTTTTTAGTTAATTTATTTTATCATTGATCAATCATTCTAAATAAATATTTTTCTTATTTCTTGTTCATTTATTCGGATTATTCTATTGATCTCAAATTTGACTAAATACCTGTAGGAAAGACTATAAAAATGTAGTTTTCATATGTTCAATTTTGAGATAAAATTATGGCTGACAAAAAGGGGCCCTATATCAAAATTGATAATTTCAATTGGGGCTAATGGCACAATAAATTATAATTATGATTGATATATTGCATTCACTGATTTATTTATATTTCCAACCAGTCCCATCAGATCATAAATCAAATTGGGCAAGATTAGAGGCCTGTCACCCTCACATTTCAATAACCTACAAGGGTCAAAGCATAGAATAGACCTTATAAATCTCATTACAATTAGACAACATTAACATTAAGGTAAACATTTATTTACTTTCATCATTGTCAATTATAAGCAATTTCTATTAATCTAATATTTTTAAATTTATTGATTGTTTTTAAAAATTTAAATTAAATTTCAAATTGACTGAATTTAATATTTTGTATTATGCGGTAAATGATGAAGGGAAATGTAATGAGAACAAAAACATAAGTCGAGTCGATATTTACTAAACAAATATATATATATATATATATATATAGAGGGGGATTCAGGAATAAATCAAGCATTTCCATTTGCTCCGTTATCTAAATGCTGGATTGAAATCGGGTTGAAAGATTCTAGATTCGTTTCCACATCGTTGATAATCATTTCCAACTGGGCAACAGCTAAATTGGGGGAGGGGGGTTGAGTCAAGTTGAGAATTCTCCCATATCAATAATAAAACTACCCGTTAATTTAGGCTTGCTGTTAACCAGGGATGAATTGATATGAATACTGTTACTGGCTTGCTTGAAGAATAGATCGTGATAATATTTCAACCTTTCAATTGAAAACGAATCAACTGAATATCCGTCACATGCAGCTCCTACTTTCATAATTTGCGCTTCAATAAGCAGCGCGTTTTCAAGCAGCCTTTGCCTATTACGGAAACATTTCCTGATATCGGCGTTATCTTAAGTAAACAGTAAATTCCAATTCCAATCAGAAAGTTGCGCTCACCCTTAACTAAATCTAAATGAGCTATTCGGAGAGGAATGAATAGAATTTGATATTGCGGATCTAGGAAGATCTGATCAATATATTTATCATAGCCATGACTAGCAATAGCCGATAGCAAATAATAATCATGGATCTTATTCCATTGTAAGGTGGGATTTTTTATCGTTGCTCGATTATACTTTTCATAGTAATCAATCCAGTCGCTGTGAATTTCCGAAAATCCCCCATCATAAATATTGAAATCAATTTCGAAATGTCCTAACTCAGTGAATAAGTTCTCTAAATCTTCATTTGAAATCGTTCGGATATTCCAAAGCTAAATATTGTGGAAATATTTTATATTAATTTATTAATAATTAATTAATAAATCGATTAATCAAATCAAATAAGAAATTGAAATAGTTAAAAATTAATATCAGCCATTATAATCCTTTATTCATTATTACTAACTATTAGGTAGGGGCAATGGTCAGCTATGCATGTCCCGCGGGGGCTCGGCAGATCCCCTTGTTCTTACAATTTTGTTTACAATTTTCACAAACAACGTCTTTTTAATGTAAAACAAGATGGTAGTAAACATTTTTAAAACAATTTTACCGCATTTGTATACCAAAAAAAAATTTTCTGGACGCTTTTATATTTTAATAAAAAAGCAAATTCGGAAAAAAGCATTTTTTTTCTGGACGAAAAACACCTAATTTTTTTTTGCGAGCCCTTTATTGCTTTATTCACCGCTCACCACTGGGTAGGGGTATGTGAGCCCTACATTACAAAAAAATATAATTAAACACAAAAGGAAAAATAATAGACTTAAACGAAAACATCCAAGACAAAAGTTGTAGATCATATCGAAGCGCACACTTTAGCTTAAAAACTTTTTATTTTTGCTAAACCTCTTGTTGTAAAATCAGGTCCCAATGTTTCGTTTAAAGAAATATACGACTTCTAAGATAGATATGAGAAAATATCCAAGACAAAAGTTCTAGGCAATGACGAGACACTTTCATTGTATCGAAATCGAGTTTCAAAGTTTCGTTTAAAAACACAAGTAAAAATTTTATTGAATTTAAGGTGCAAATAAAGTGCAAATAAATAATCAAGAATTACTATTTATTAAAAGGTGCTACTAAATATTTTTAAGTGCCAATTTGTTTTAAAAATTTTTGCACATTATTTTAATGGGCAAATATTGATTTTAAAGTGCTAAAATGTGCAAAATGTTAATTTTTGTGAAGAAATCATAGTTTTTCATAGGGTTACTCAGTTATTTAGAGGATTTTTATTGCATCAACTTATGAGGGCAGTGTGTCTGATTATACCCGTGACATTTTTTGTCTGAAAAATTAATTTTTTTCAAGATTTTTCAACAAAAAATTATCTTAAAATTTTTTTACGGAAATGAGTTCACGAGTCGATTATCGAATTCCGTTAAACTCAAAATTCCAAGTAAACTGCTTGACCAATGTCAAGATGTGGCTTATCATTAGACTCTAAAACATGTGCCTCATCTTTTGGTCAAAAAATATATTGTAAAAATATCGATTATAAATAGTTTGTTTTTCTCAGTGACAGAAACATTTAATCAAAATAATTTTTACATCGTTAGACTCATAATTAAATAAACTTTAAGCTGATATAAAAATTTTTCAAAAAAGTATTGATTTTTATTTTTTCACACATTGCACTGTTGGTTTATCATAGGTGCTCTAAACTATTTTCATGAATATTATACATCATTCTACTCGTAATAAAATTCTTTACAAAGAGGGTGCATATATTTTTGAGTAAATATTGATTTTTGAGTTTTGCACATTTTACAAATTGACTTTTTTATAAGTTCTCTAAATATTTTTCACATATGTTTACACCATTCGACTTGTAATTGGGTATACTACAAAGGCATGTCATTAAATTTATGAAATTATTTATTTCCAAAATTTTCAATTTTCAATTATTAATTTTAATTATTTTCAAAATATTTTTATATCAATGTATTCAACAGGTAAATTTAATATATAAACAAAGTTTCTAATTTTCAAATGCGCGATAACTTATTACTCAAATGCGCGGATAACTTGTTACACAAATGTGCGATAACTTATTATACTAATATACTCAGGTGAGCGTTAACCCAATTTCTTATGACGTCACTAAGAAATGATAACAAAATCAATATGATAATAATTTGTAATTGATTTAATAGTTATTAATTGATTTAATTGAATATATTAAACGAATCGATAATTCACCTTGTAAGTAACGATTTCCAGTATTGTGCGATTGATGGTTTCGTATTGGCTGACCTTGTAATTGATCAACCCGTTTATGGCGACCCTTGAAATTATGAAATCGTAATCGATTTCATCTTTGATCACTCCATTGATGCGATCATTTCTGAGAGAAAAATTACAAAATCAAAAAATGGCCAAAAATAATTGGATAGCGCGTAATTACTGTTGCGATAACGATTCGTGATGTTCGACAAGATTGCTCATGAACGTAACGAGGAATTTATCCATTTCGTCGATTGTTTTATGTTCCAGGGAACTCGGCCACCAGATATCGCCTTTTTTCAGGAGTTTCGGGGGCAGGCCAAAGCTAAGGGACATTCAGAAGGTGATAATTAGTCATTGGTAATTGGAATTACTTCATCAATGCTTCATATACTTCCATTCGCTCTTTCGGCATAAATCCATTAATGATTGAGAAATGCTTAAACTGCAATATCGTATTTTCATTTATTGGGTCACATTTGATTTGATTGGTCAATTCAGGAGGAATGCCGTACATTGCCAACTCCCTGAAATCACGATCGATATTGAATTTGGAGGGCAACTTCCCGTTTTCCCCTATCACCATTGCCTTCTTTTCTTGGTCGTTGGTTAGGAAACTCTCATCGCTATTATGACCAAGAGATGAGAGGTGTTCAGGATTCTCTCCTTCCGATATGTCATAATCGGTATCATCTGGATCTTTATCATGGGCCCCCTATCACATTGAGATGAGATGATTACGTTTCATTATTATTTGTATTTGTATTATTATTATATAGCAGCACGAGTTGTGAATCTATATTAGCACTGCAAGGAGGCTTTGCACTTGAGGAAGCTAATGATGCTAAGGAAGCTTTGAATGTCACTGATCGAGAACAAGATCAAGATCAAGATAGTTAGATAGATAGATAGATAGATAGATAGATAGATAGATAGATAGATAGATAGATAGATAGATAGATAGATAGATAGATAGATAGATAGATAGATAGATAGATAGATAGATAGATAGATAGATAGATAGATAGATAGATAGATAGATAGACAAAAGGAAAAATAATAGAGTTAACTAATTAATTTCATTTAAAGAAATATACGACTTCTAAGATAGATATGAGAAAACAGCCAAGTTGTAGCCAATGACGAGAAACACATTATATTTGCAAAATACTTTCATTTTGGTCAACGCAATGTATCAAAATCTAGTTCCAAAGTTTAGTTTAAAAACACATGTAAAAATATTATAAGAACTTTTTTTCCAATTTCCCCATTGATTATTTTTTCCATTGAATTTATTAAAAAGAGAACTTGAAGACTATAAATCAGTAATATGTAAAAACATGTAAAAATCTTATTGAATTTAAAGTGCAAATAAAATGCAACTAAAATACTAAATAGATAGATAGATAGATAGATAGATAGATAGATAGACAAAAGGAAAAATAATAGAGTTAACTAATTAATTTCATTTAAAGAAATATACGACTTCTAAGATAGATATGAGAAAACAGCCAAGTTGTAGCCAATGACGAGAAACACATTATATTTGCAAAATACTTTCATTTTGGTCAACGCAATGTATCAAAATCTAGTTCCAAAGTTTAGTTTAAAAACACATGTAAAAATATTATAAGAACTTTTTTTCCAATTTCCCCACTTGATTATTTTTTCCATTGAATTTATTAAAAAGAGAACTTGAAGACTATAAATCAGTAATATGTAAAAACATGTAAAAATCTTATTGAATTTAAAGTGCAAATAAAATGCAACCAAAATACTAAATATTTTCAAGTGCCAATATGTTTTAAAAATTGCCTCACATTATTTTAATGGGAAAATATTGATTTTTAAGTGCTAAAATGTTAATTTTTGTGTTAATTTATGGATTTTTATTGCATAAACTTATGGTGTCCCTATTATCCCCGTGATATTTTCTGTCTGATAATTACTGGGAACGAGTAATTTATGAAGCTTTGATGATTAAATCATTGGATACGAAAATTAATGTGCAAATGCTGTTTTCTGATGTTTTTAATATAATTTAGTTGGTAAATTGCGGATATATCGATTGCTGTTGATTTATAATGTATTAAATTATTGAGTTAAATAATTTTTATTTTTGAAAAGTTAATAGATTGTCTAAAATATAAATTATAAAATCTTTAAATATATTTAGTATAAATTGAAATATAATTGATTATTTAAATTAAAAATATTAATTAATAATAATAATAATAATAATAATAATAATAATAATAATAATAATAATAATAATAATAATAATAATAAAAAGTATATAAAATAATAATCTTACATTTTCTGAATTATTGGAATGGTGATCATTTTTCTGTTTGTCTTGTGTAACATAATTTACTTTCTTCTTTTGTCTAAATCCTTTACCAAACTCTTCTTTCACGCCTTCTTCTTGGTTCATATTTTTAATAAGAGGCTCAAGGAGCGCTGCCCAGTAATCTGATGGATTTTCTATTATTGTGCTGTCAGTAGTTTTCTAAACCCAACGTTTCAATATTATCAACTTTCTAATTTCAAACGTTTTTTATTTCCGTCGATTCTTCTGTCCCAGCATTATCAGCAGCAAATTGACATTCCGCCATTTTGAATCCACTGAAACACGAGTCCAAAAAACTCGCCTCTGGATTATCCGAAGTATTCCTGTTCCTATCGAGTAACTTGTCAATTGCAGCGTCATCATAGATGATTTTCTGGTCATTATTTTCTAAATCCAATTCCATTTCCGAATAAATAGAAAAATGGCACCGAAAATTTATACCATTGTTTTCATCGAATAAATCTTTAGTTCCGAAGCTTATAATTTGATGAAATTCGATTTTCGTAAAAGATTTCACGACGAGATTTGTAACCATCATTTTTCGCTTTGAAGTTTCCATAATTTTTTCCTCAATCGAATTCCGGGTGACAAATCGATAAATCATGACTTTTCGTTTCTGTCCCAGTCTATGGGCTCGTGATAAGGCTTGTATATCATTTTGAGGGTTCCAATCGGCATCGTAAATGAAAACCTATTAATCGATAAAGAGAAATGCGAAGAAATTATAATCTATCAAACGGTATCGGCTGAACTGAGATTGATTCCCAAACCTCCGGCTTTAGTTGACAGTAGAAATACCATACTAACGGAATCTGGATCATTAAATCGGTCTATTGCATTCTGACGTGATGTTGAAGAAACGCTACCGTCGATTCGTTCATATTGAATACTGATTTTTGTGTCAATTTTCAATATATATATCAAGTTTTACCATGCTACTTACTCCATGTGTTCCAAGGAGAAATTCAAGAAGATCTAGCAGTTTCGTCATACCGGAAAAAATTAGGACTTTATGACCGGATTCTTGAGCTTTTTCAACATTTTCTGTAATATATCAGTCTTTCCAGATGCTGCAATCAATGCCGGTACATCGTATGAACCATCTTCACTTTCTTCCGCGATTTCAGACGACAACAAATACGGATGATTGCAACATTTCCTTAATTGCATTACAATATTCGACATTTTTACACCACTGAATTTCCCACTGAGTGCTTCATAATTTTTTGACAGAATTATCTTATAGAATTTTCTAAATTTATTCGTTAGTTTCTTTTCTCATTTGCAAATTACGAAAGTCTACTTTTGAAGAGGTGTTAATTCTACACGGATGATTTGTTCTTCTTTTGTTGGAAAATCAGCGAAAACATCGGATTTTAATCGACGTAGGAAACGTTTTTTAAGCATTTCCTGTAGAGTTATGACTTGTTCTTCTTTAGATATGTCGTCGAATTGAGAGAGAAACGCTGAAATATCTCTGGAATGTTACCGGATTATTAAATTGATTTTCATTAACATATTTTCATACCCAAATGAATTAGGCTCCATGAAGTTCAACAAATTAAACAATTCTTCTAAATTGTTTTGAAGTGGAGTTCCACTCATTAACATTCGATAATTTATGTTATATTTCTTCAGACTTTTGAACAGCTATACAATAAAAATGTGGTAATTATTCCTTATAATTTATCATTATGTCCATTTCTATTAATATTATAGACTCAAAAATATAAAAATTGATCTATAGTCAAAATGAAAATAAATGAAATATGCAAATCAATTCCATTAAAATATGTCAATAAATTAATATATTTGTTAATAGAAAATAATTCATTGGCTGACTAATAAAATATTTTAATGGCAAATAAATTATTGGTTAGAAAATCAATTATTAATAAGTTTAAAATTCCGATTATGTTCAAATCGATGAAAAACATAATCAAGGTAACGAAGCTTATTCAATGGCAATGCTCGAAAACACGAAAAATTCTATCAATTCAATTTTGCGATAAAGATTATAAGCCAAAAGTACTTTGGCAATAGGAAGTAGGTATACCAATGGATAAAGTAATTCTGTATGACGATTCGATTAGTCGTTTCATTATTCCAAATTTATACAAGATGGATATCATTGAGATATATTTAATTTCGGATAAATGTAATCAACTATAAACACAATTCTTATAAAGCCACCGCTTGTGACAAATTAGAGTTTGGACGAAAATAGACTTTAATTTTATAGTACATTAAATTTATATTCTTTTAACCAATTTTTCTTAATTGTCATTATCATTGTAAATAAACATTGATCTATAGTTGAAATGAAGATAAATGAAATATGTAAATCAATTCTATTAAAATCGTCAATAAATTAATATATAAATTGACTGACTATTAAAATGCTAAATGTTGTGACAATATTGCACCAAAAACGATAAAACAAATCAATTCAATCTCATAAGCCAAAAGTACTTTGCCCACTAGAAAAGAAGTACAAAAAACATTAAAGTAATTCACGGTGAAAATTTCTTACGCTTTTTGTTAGATATATAAATTTCACCCACCTTTACTTGTAATTAATATAAATATTACCGTATTTTAGCGCATATAACGCGCGCGGTATCTGATTACAAAAAACAATAAAACCGATGGTAGGGTTACTGTCACATCATAAAAATATTTCCACTGGCAAAGCCGACACGTGTAAAATATAAATCATAAAGCGCGCACCCACAGATACCGCGCATGGGGGGTGCACGGTTTGTAAAAATGCGTATAACGTGCGCGTTATATGCGCTAAAATACGGTACTAATATTAAATTATTTATTCAGTATTATATTTAATTTTTAAAACATTTACGTGAGATTATTATTGGTATTATTGGATTATCTAGATTAATTATTCATCAATATTTTACTTTGCTATAATTGCTTAAATAAAACTCCGATAAGTCAAACTTTATTCACATTTCTTCAACTCTTTCACTGACGATTTTTGAGAAAATGAAAGGATTTTAAGCGCGCCATTTGGTTCGAAAAATACGGTTTATTAAACAAGTTTGGATTTTAAATATGGAATTCTAATCATTGGTAAAAGTTTAATTTAAACTCAATCTGGATATTACAAAGCTGTGGAGTTAATTAAAGAGATTATAAATGTCTAAGTTCAATTTTATCAACAAAAATTCTGCATAAATACTACGTCAGCATAAAACTATCAACTGCGGCGAACAATAGTTTAGTCGATAAAGGACAAAAGAAGACTATCGAAGGCCAAAAATTTACATCCTGTCACCTATTTAATCCTTAATTTTGAAGTTTTCAAAAAACATTGATCTATAGTCTAAATGAATATAAATGAAATATGTAAATCGATTCTTTTAAAATGATCGATAAATTAATCTAAAAATTGACTGACTAAATCAAAGCTATTTAATGACAATTAAAATACTGTCCGAAAAGCTAATTATGTTCCAAATTTGAGGAACAAGAGACTTAATCAACGGTACTAACTAAAAATACAAATTCAGCGAGATTCTAGATGCCTTTCCAAATAGACAAAAGTACAGAAGGAGAAATACAATCATGACATTGGGATAAATCAAATTTTAACGAAATATTAGCAACTATAAGATCAATTTGGATATAAGGATGAATCCAGTTGCCCTTGTCATTATTTTGCCCAGGAATTTAATCATTTATGCATAATATAGTAAGCAGTTTATTGACTGTTTTTCATTAGACAATTTGTTACATATTTTGAATTCATTTGAAGTTTTGTTAATTAGAAATGTTAATTAGGGACAATTTTAATTGGATAATGAAAGGTAATAAAGCAAAAGCATTAAATTAAACTGAATTTCACCAAAATCGAATTCAGTGAAACTGTTTTGCAAGAATTCAATTTCCAACTGTTTCACTTTATCTAACTTAATGACATTTCTTATTGTTTTTACTGTATTTGTAGGCTTGTTTGTGTAATTTTATTAAATCGAAATATTGTTGCCATAAAGCCAAGTAAAAATTAAATGTAAAAATAATCAATCTATAATCAAAACTAAATATTATAAAAATAATCAATATACAATATATAAATGGATTTTTATTAAAGTCATTAAATCTATTAATAATAAATATTTAAATCTATAATCAAAATTAAATAATATAAAGATAATCAATATATAATATTAAAAGGATTTTTAATTTCATATGATAAATTTGCTTTACAATTTATGCCTTTAAGGAGAGTGAATATGACAACATGAAACTAGCAAAAGGAAAACATAATCAATTCGACAAATTTATAAAAATAGCGAAAATAAGTGAAATTTTAATTAAATGAAACTTAATTAATTTATTGAGTAATTACAAAGTAAATAAAATTTACTTTAGTTTCGTTATTTTTCAGTCGATGAGCTTCATCCACTATAAGAATTTCCCAGTTGATGTGACTTAAAAAACTTTCATCCATAAATATCAATTCATACGTGGTCAATAAAACATGGAACGTGGGTAAATTCTTCTTTTTATTTTGATAATACATATCTTTATCTCTAGAAAATCCATGAATTAATTTTCGGGAAAATTTATTTTGCGGGTGAAACGTTATAATGCTATATTTTTATAAGTATAGTTCAGCCATGGCCACCCGGTGGCCCGCGAAGCGTTTTGATGTGGCCCGGAAACAATTTTAAACATCAAATCAATAATTGTCTTTTTTAAAATTCATATTCGAATTAAGCATGTTTTTAATTTAAAAAATTGATTCTAAGTTTACTTGAATCGTAAAAACGAGTTATATTTATTTAAATGAATTTATTGTGGCCCGTGATAGTATTTTTCCGAAAACTTGGCCCTTCGATTGATTTGGGTTGGCCATCACTGATATAGTTCAACAATTCTAGCGACATTGTTAGGAAAATTTCGTACATTGGTCCACTATTTATATAATTTATTTGTAGTATTCACCTTCAAAACAATGATGGACGGTCACATAACTATTTGTGCATTATTATGAAAACTACTCATTTTTTATTAAATATATTGACCGAATTATTAAATATATTGAAAAAATTACAAATATTGAAAGAATTATTTCATATATTGACAGAATTATTAAATATATTGACAGAATTATTAAATATATTGAATGTATTATTACAAATATTGACAGAATGATTTCATATATTGACAGAATTATTACAAATATTACAGAATTATTTCATATATTGACAGAATTATTAAATATATCAAATCGATTGTTAAATATATTGAATAAATTATAACAAATATTGACAGAATGATTTCATATATTGACAGAATTATTAAATATATTGACAGAATTATTAAATATATTGAATGTATTATTACAAATATTGACAGAATGATTTCATATATTGACAGAATTATTACAAATATTACAGAATTATTTCATATATTGACAGAATTATTAAATATATCAAATCGATTGTTAAATATATTGAATAAATTATAACAAATATTGACAGAATGATTTCATATATTGACAGAATTATTAAATATATCGAATAAGGGCCTTTTCACAAATTATGTAACGCTATTACCATTTTTTAACAGCGCCCCTTCCTGGTAACAGATTGTAACAAATTTCTAGGACCCGCCCACAAGAGGAATAACGTAACAAAAAATACAACAATTTTTAAATATTTCTGATTTAAATTTTTTATTAAAATAAACAAAACTTTTTTAGTCTTAAGCTTTCGCTGAGTACAAAATACACCCTTTGTGTACATTTTTGTAGGCTGAAAATTTATATAGAAAATATATTTAGTGTAATTATTTTTATACAAAGGAAATTTGGTTATCTAACATTTTAAAAAACAACTACTTCCCATCATAATAATTCGAAACAAATTTCTATACCCCTTTCCCCACTACGCCGTTACGTAATTTGTGAACACCCTTAAATTATTAGAAATATTGAATTATTAAATATATTTAATAAATTACAGATATTGACAGAATTATTAAATATATTGACAAAATTATTATTATTAGAACTCAGTAATTAAAATCAAAAGTAAATTTCAAGATTTCGAATTTCTGGGTTTATTCGACAATTTCCCGGAAATTCAAATTGACGAAAAGTAAATTCATTTTCAAACAAAAATTTTTTTGAATTTATTTTGAAATTTATAGCGTTTTAAACTGATTGTATTTTTCGAACGAAAATGAGATATCAAATTCTACTTTGACAGTTCAGATAAATAATATTTCGATTAATATTTTGTTTACTTTTTTCATCATTTGTTTTTAATATAGATTTAGAAATGTCAATATTTCAAATTTTTAAATATTCGATATTTTATTTCTTATATCTTCCATTTCAAAAGATATTTTTGTGTACAAATTGAATTTATTGATCAATATGGTTATGAAAAAGAAAATAAATGAAATCCACAAAGAAATATTTCAACAAAATGTTCAGAGGAAAATTAAAAATTCACAGAAATCGATTGATGAAATAAAAATGTCAGGAAATCGGGTATAAATACTCAAAAAATAGACCAAAATTAAATGAAGATAAAGGAAAATTGAAAATTATTGATTAAACTAAATGGAAAATTAGAGAAAAATAAAATTTGTATCATAAATCATATTTATTATTTGCTAATTTATCTGTCTGTATATTTCCTAATGGAATAATATAAATCAATCTATTGTAAAAATAATATCAATTAATAAATCGATTCCTAAATTAATATTGCATTACGAAATAATACAGATTAAAAATTAAGGAAATTCCTATTATAAAAATTTTGGTATGAGTATAATTATAATTCTAATAATAGAAATGTATTTATTTAGATAATGAAGGGCTGCACAACTTAGGAAGCTCCTAGGGCCAAATAGTTGATGCCGAATGGATAGTTAATAGAAAAGACTGTATACTCAGATTACATATTGGTATCGTATGCAATATAGATTAGATCGATTTTTTAAAATATATCAATTTCTTTTGACTTTTAAAAGCTGGCACGTTGTACGGGTCTGATATAATGTAATCTATGTAATTTCTTTATTCCAGAATAAAGGAACCTCGAAATAAAGAGAAGGTTGAAAAATTCAAACTTAAATTTCTTCCATTTTCAAAGATTTTTATAACATTCTATGTGAAATTTAATTACAATACATTTTTATTTCTCGTTACACAATTTTTAATCAGATCAATATTGTCGTTCCAAATCCTCGTTTTAGTAACTAAATCAGTGTTATTAAACCGCTTAAAGGTCGCGATGCATTGGCATATTTGCATAATGTCAGAGGAGATATGAATAAATATCAAATTATCCATAAAAATATATATTAATTAATAAATCGATTCCATTATTATTATTGTATTATGAAATAGATATATAGATTAAAGATTATTGAAATTAGAATAAGTAAATAAAATCAATAATTAATAAGTATTTTATCTGAATTAAAGTATCACCTGATAACTATGCGAGTATCTTTATCACCATAATATGTTACTATACAAAAATCTGGAGCCCAGAATTCAAATTCCCGTTCCCAATTCTTCATTGTGGATAATGGAACCGTGATTAGAAAGGGGCCTCGTGAAACTTTCTGAAAGAAATAGGTAAGGAATCATTGTGAAAATAGATTATAAACCAACGTCCTTATAGAGAGAATAAAGAAAAGAGATAGCTTGAATAGTTTTCCCTAACCCCATTTCATCGGCAAGAATAGTATTGATATTATTGGAATAACTACTCCTTAACCAATTCACTCCTTCTAACTGATAAGGATGAAGAGCAGCTATAGTTGTTGTTGATGGAGGCCCCAAATAAGCTGGAGATTCTTTCAATTTTGTCAGCTGGATAAAATAAGCAAGTGAGGAAATGTAAGGAATCATATCCGGATGTACCTTTGATTTATTACGTGCTACATAGGATTTATCGGTCATTTCTTTTATGAGTTTACTATGTCGATCCATGGCCTCTTGCAGCCCATTTATCTCTTGCACTCTAGTCAGTGGCTCAGTTGACACAAATTCATATCCTAATCCTCGCCATTTAACAAAACATCCAACATCATCCATGCCCAAAACTCTACACAATTGTCAATTACATATAAATATAATGATATTGATTATTCCTATCTACTTTTGTGGTTGCAACCATTCGGGATCGATGCCCCATTGGAAGTATTTCTCGTGCAATTTTATTTCGAGCTCGCTTAGTTTACGCCTGAACGATGCCGGGTGAATATCATAATACTATAATTCGCTCCTACAAACCTGTGGCTATCGCTCAAAATTTCAACTGACGGAGGAGTATTAAAATCTAAAGCTTTTCTCTTATATGCTCTATATAAATTCGCTTCTGAGATTTCTAATTGAACCTCAGATACCCATTCACAGTCCCAATAGGACATGTTAGAATAGTGAATCAGGAATTCACGGGGCATGAAATATTTGTCGGGATTCGTTACTGAATGAGATATGTAGTTATATAATATATTTGTATGAGATGTGGGTAAGGGATATGAGGAGGCATAGAGGGATAGGAGGAGTCATAGAGGGATAGGAGGAGTCATAGAGGGATAGGAGGAGTCATAGAGGGATAGGAGGAGTCATAGAGGGATAGGAGGAGTCATAGAGGGATAGGAGGAGTCATAGAGGGATAGGAGGAGTCATAGAGGAATATGAGGAGGCATAGAGGGATAGAAGGAGGCACAATGGGATAGGAGGAGGCACAATGGGATAGGAGGAGGCACAATGGGATAGGAGGAGGCACAATGGGATAGGAGGAGGCACAATGGGATAGGAGGAGGCACAATGGGATAGGAGGAGGCACAAAGGGATAGGAGGAGGCACAAAGGGATAGGAGGAGGCACAATGGGATAGGAGGCACAATGGGATAGGAGGAGGCACAATGGGATAGGAGGAGGCACAATGGGATAGGAGGAGGCACAATGGGATAGGAGGAGGCACAATGGGATAGGAGGAGGCACAATGGGATAGGAGGAGGCACAATGGGATAGGAGGAGGCACAATGGGATAGGAGGAGGCACAATGGGATAGGAGGAGGCACAATGGGATAGGAGGAGGCACAATGGGATAGGAGGAGGCACAATGGGATAGGAGGAGGCACAAAGGGATAGGAGGAGGCACAATGGGATAGGAGGAGGCACAAAGGGATAGGAGGAGGCACAATGGGATAGGAGGCACAAGGGGATAGGAGCAGTCATAGAGGGATAGGAGGAGTCATAGAGGGATAGGAGGAGGCACAATGGGATAGGAGGAGGCACAATGGGATAGGAGGAGGCACAATGGGATAGGAGGAGGCACAAATGGAATAGGAGGAGGCACAATGGGATAGGAGGAGGCACAAATGGGATAGGAGGAGGCACAAATGGGATAGGAGGAGGCACAATGGGATAGGAGGAGGCACAAATGGGATAGGAGGAGGCACAATGGGATAGGAGGAGGCACAATGGGATAGGAGGAGGCACAATGGGATAGGAGGAGGCACAATGGGATAGGAGGAGGCACAATGGGATAGGAGGAGGCACAATGGAATAGGAGGAGGCACAATGGGATAGGAGGAGGCACAATGGGATAGGAGGAGGCACAATGGGAATAGGAGGAGGCACAGATGGATAGGAGGAGGCACAATGGGATAGGAGGAGGCACAGTGACAGCAGAATGCATAAAAATTAAAATCTCAGCAAGTAGTATGCAATATCACAGCGGTGCCAATAGGATTTATCGAGCCCCTGATTGGCTACATCTAAGCTAAGCATAAATCATATTAAGAAATGCCATTGGCAATTTGATGTGCTTGTGGACAATAAATAAGCTTTTATTGATTAAATTATTAAATTAAGTTATTACAGAATGGCATTATAATTATGTAAAAATTACTGTTGGAAATTTAATTGAATAAATATTACCTCCAATCGCTTCTGCTCGCCATTTCCATGTAACTATGCTGCTTACTTTATAGCAGAGATGGACAACTGCACACCTTATGCAGCCCAGTTTTCTGCGTATTAATTGGGTCTGTTCAAATTTTAGGTCTGTTGATCTATCAGCTGGAAGGAGGCAGTTAACGTGATAATATTTCATACAAATTAAGCATCCAGTCATTCGATTATCCAAAGATAAAGAACTCTCCTTTCATGAAAATATATAAATTTTAAAAATTATGAATTTACGAATTTACTTTGCATTTTTCACAAATTTTATTACTGTCGTCAATGTATTCATCGGACAATTCTTTAACGGCTTTGATACACGATAAACACTTGTTCGCATCTTTTTCGTCAACTTTTTTATCAATTCTTTTTATAAACATCGAACCGCATGCTTCACATAGGCAACTATTATCAACAACTAAAATCACCGGTTCTTTGCCCTGTATAAAAACTAACACATCAAAAGTATAATTTAATTTTTAATTCACTTTTTCAGATGTTGTTGTGATACTTGTTGAGTCAGAAGAATTTTCATTACCAATTTTAAGTTGTTTAGATATTTTGGAACAAATTGGTTGACTTTCTTCATTTGCAATTAATCTTTTAGAACGCCGTACATTTAGCTTATTTTCTACATAAATAAAATTATTTGATTTTAATTTAATTTTAACATTTGTACTAACGAGAATCAGAAGCACTCATTGAAAACAAAATAATAATCTGAAATAATAATATTAATAAATTTTTATTTTAAAACTTTAAATTATTTAAACAACGTAATTTAACCAAATGAAATATTACTTAATGTTTAAAAGATTTCAATCATAACATTGGAATTCAAAGTATTTATTACAAAATGTACAATAAAATTAATTATATAATAAAATGTACTCAGATTATTTTGGAAAACTAATATAAATTATAAGGAACAATTTAGAAAGAAAAATTGAAATTAAATAAGTACAGAAATCTCTCAAATAATTAAAAATTGAATTATATTTTAGAAAATTCATTTTGATATTTTAATAACAAGGGTTAAATAATTTGGAATATATTTATGAAAATCTTATTTTTTTTCAAAAATTCCAACTTCCATTTCTTAAGGTTTAACCCTTTCCAGCCCAAATTTTTTCAAAACAAAAAAAAATATATGCAGTAAGTAGGTACCAAAACTACTTATTTTATCATAAAAATATTTACTTCATTTTTTTTGTTGCCCCCTTGTGCCAACTGTTAAAAACATATCTTACTATAGTTCTCACTAGTTACTGCCAACCGTTTTGGTAGTAGAGAGAAAAAAACTGAGTTTTTAACTAATGATTCCATTTGGAATCACTGGCCTGGAAAGGGTTAAACAACAAGTTCTGGATGGCTATTAAAACAATGACTCATAAAATTCTTTTAACCTACTTCATCACCATGATATAACATTATCAAACAACTTGTCACCCATTGCTCATTAATTTTCTAGATAGATGGATATTAGCAAAAGTTGGCTCCTACCTCGAACAGTTTAGCATCCGGTGTACCGTGAGTCCATGGACTACCGATGAAAGGGATAGGAGGAGGCACAGTGACAGCAGAATGCATAAAAATTAAAATCTCAGNATACAATAATATGTACTCAGATTATTTTGGAAAACTAATATAAATTATAAGGAACAATTTAGAAAGAAAAATTGAAATTAAATAAGTACAGAAATCTCTCAAATAAATAAAAATTGAATTATGTTTTAGAAAATTCATTTTGATATTTTAATAACAATGGTTAAATAATTTGGAATATATTTATGAAAATCTTATTTTTTTTTCAAAAATTCCAACTTCCATTTCTTAAGGTTTAAATAACAAGTTCTAGATGGTTATTAAAACAATGACTCATAAAATTCTTTTAACTTACTTCATCACCACGATATAACATTATCAAACAACTTGTCACCCATTGCTCATTAATTTTCAAGATAGATGGATATTGGCAAAAGTTGGCTCCTAACTCGAACAGTTTAGCATCCGGTGTACTGTGAGTCCATGGACTACCGATGAAAGGTATGTGTCCAATTTCCCCTTAGGGCCCTTTCTCCGAATAATTCTCGATAACATATTAAGACTTTTCCTTCGCCGAACGACAATTACAGGCAAATTAATCATATATTAATTACATATTTCATTAAACCTATAACTATGAATTGGGTTTACTTTAATTATTCAGAATATCTTCGTTTTTACTCAATTACAGCGAGCCATCATAATCATATCCATACAGAGCCTGTTAGAGCCTTTTGGAGGCCCAGGTCTGACATTATATGTGGCCCCTTTTATAATGAAAAATATACAACAAATGAAATTATTCCTGATATAAAATTTATTATTTCAAAAATAAAAAAATATATTCCGAATATCAAAGTATAAATATCAAAGTAGTATTAATTAAAATTTAAAAATGCGCTTTTCTCGCCTTTAAAGCTGCAAAAGAACTTATAATTTGATAATAGTCCAAATGTCTAGCCATATCCCAATTAATATTTAGCGTCGTCAGACCATTTACACGATCCTGTATCATGGTTGATCTTAAATAATTTTTTTGATCGTTTGATGTAGTATCAAATAGTGTTATTTAGGGTCCCTTAAATTAAGAGGCCCATGCCAAAAGACCCTCATGACCCCCCTCTTCCGGGGCCTGTATCCATAAAATCATTATAATGCTTATTTTGACATAAATGTTTCATTTAGTGTATTTCGTTACACTTATATATTTTTTACTTCACTATTCACCAAACTATATATATTGAAGCTTCATATTTGGTGGCTATTAGAATCGCCAAAGCCTAGAAACATCACACCATTGCCGAAGACTTGCTTTTTCCAGTGACCAAAGACATTGTTCGAGTTATGCTTGGAGTTGAATATGTTAACAAATTGGATACAATGTCCTTGTCTAATAACACCGTCAGTAGAAGAATAGATGACGTGCCTGCTGATATTATTGAGCAAGTAATCCAAGAAACGAAATCTGCTCTCCTGGAAATATTTAGCATCTAGATTGATGAATCAACAGATATGGCAAACTTTTCTCAGTTACTGGTTTACGTGAGGTATATTAATGAAGGCGAATTCAAAGATGAGTTTTATTTTTTGCAAGCCAATTGAAACGATGACTACTGCACACGATGTATTTGACACAATTGGGCCATTTCTTCAAAATCATGACATCCCTTGGGAAAATGTTTGTGGTGTTTGTACAGATTGTGCTCCAGCAATGCTAGGGTGTAGATCTGGATTTCAACGGTTGGTAATCAATGCATCACCGAAAGTCATAGGAACTCACTGTACGATTCATCGACAACTGTTAGCAATGAAGATTTTGTAAAACAAAATATCAAGAATTAACAAAAAATGTTGTAAATGCCGTGAATTTTGTAAAAGCTAGTGCTTTAAACAGCCACTTGTTTTCAAAACTTTGCAGTGAGTTCGATGCATTCAATAATNCTTTAAACAGCCACTTGTTTTCAAAACTTTGCAGTGAGTTCGATGCATTCAATAATGTTCTCCTATTCCACACTGATGTGAGATGGTTGTCCAGAGGCAAGTTTGAAAAAACGTGTTTTTCATCTTTGTGATGAATCAAAAAGTTTTTTTAAACCTAAATCACACTTTGAAGTACTTTTTGCAAAAAAGACAACTTCACAAAATTGCTTATTTGGTTTAAATTTTTGCAATTTTAAACGAATTAAATTTATTCCTCAAAGGACCAAATGCAACATACCTAGATTGTCAAAAAAGATCCCAGCATTCCAACTGTGAAACTTCAACTTTGGCGAACGAATTTGGATGAAAATAAAATTTATATGTTGTCGAACTTATCTACTTTCTTTGAGGAAAATGACATTGAACAGGAAACAATGGATAGAACAATAATTTCTGTCTAAGAAAATTTTAAAATTCTTGAAGAAGAGATTTCAAGATATTTTCCAAATTTACCTAACACGCCATTTGCACTTGCTAGAAGTCCATTCACCATCAGAGTTGAAGATTTTCCTGAGAATGCACAAGAGGAATTCATTGAACTCATTACCAGCAATGCAGGAAAAAATTATTTCTCTTCAATGTCAATTACCAAATTCTGGATCAAGTGTTTGCATTTATATCCTGTTCTGTCTGAAATCGTTTTGCGCCTGCTTCTTCCTTTTACAACAACCTACCTTTGTGAAACAGGCTTTTCAAGCGTGTTGGTTATCAAATAAAAATACAGAAGTAGACTTGTCGCCGAAGATGATCTGCGTTGTGCTCTTGCAAAAACCGTTCCAAGAATTTCTGATTTAGCAAGAAAGAAGCAAGCACAGTCTTTCCACTGACGCTTCTTCGGTTTTGCCACTCTAACATTTTCGTAGTTATAATTAATATTAATAAAATCTTTTCTTTCTTCAGGTTTATTTTATTTTCAAATTTTATAAATTAAAGTTAATAGCTTCGATAGTGTGTGACTCGTATACATTGCACAATACATACTGAATATATTGTAAATGTAAATATTTTATTTCTTTTCAAATTCATTTTTAAAAATATTAACCAAAACATATAACAAACTGGTAACAAAAAATATGGTGCCATTAAGTATAAAATATATATAAAATCAGATGTTTAATAGTCTACAACGTAACAGTTAACTGCAAAAATACGACTGAGGAGCAACCATATTAATTTTATTGTTGGGGTCGCCAGGAGTCACAGCACCAGAACGGTTGGGTTAGATTAAAGAGTACAAAGTATTTATATAGTTTAAAAGATTTTAAAGATATTACAAAAGCTTTCACGTAGAGAATTTCTTTTTCTTTTCAACGATATATACCAGAAATGGCCAGACTTTATCCCGACGGGAGCCGAAAATCGTTAACTCAGAATTTCCAGAGCCACAATTAGACAAATGGTTCAATTCTATATAATTTAAATTTAATGTTTAAAAAATTATTTGTTTTTACTTATTTTAAATTTCATTTAAAAAATATGCTTAAAAAAATATATTCTATAAGAGTTGATTCAGTTCTTGTATGAGTTTGATATGGGCCACAAATTGCCAAAATTATATTAGGAAATGCCGATGATTTTTCCTGCATCTTTATTGTCAGGTCCTCTTGAATTCCATTTCTCTAGCAGCTTTATTAGCTAACGAATACTTGAAAAATCTCAAGTTGTCATCAATTATAATATATAATTATTATATAAATTTTAAATGGGTTTGTTGAGGTCTCATTAATTGAGATTCTCAACTTTACTGGTTCTTGTATAGATGGTGTAATGTATATTCTATTTTTTTATTAAAAATCAAGGTTACGTAACGCCTAGTCATTTCGTTTGGCGCGTGTCGCGTTCTAAAAACATTAAAAGAAACTACCGTATTTTAGCCGATTATAGTGCGCACCTTTTTTGTGTACTTTTTTCTAAAATACCGATGCGCATTATATAAGACAGGTCAAAATTCGCTAAAATACGGTATTTTTCAAACTTTTTTTCCAAATCGAGCGCGAAATTTGGAGCGCACTATATTCGCTAAAATACGGTATATAGCGATAATTTACAAATATTGAACAAAAAAAATCAAATATTTTATGTAAATTTTATGTAAAAGACGGCCTATAACCAATCAAATGTGAGGGAAGAAAATCACAACTTTTACTTTTTTCCAATCCAATTTTCTGTTCTTTATTTACTATATATTTTGTGTATGTTTTTGAATTTTCCAATAAAATTCTCTAAAACCTAACCGTAAAAACATAGTTTTTAAAACTCTCTTACATTCTCTCAAAATTAAAATTTCAATATTTGTGCTCAATGCTATGAAATATTTAATATTATCATATAATATTTGATTATTGTCATATAGATCAATCAGACTATTGAGTTTCTTTATGATGAGTGCGCTGGATAATAATGGAAAGTCTAGAATTTCCCTCCAGAAAAATTCTATATCCGTAATCATAATTTTGAGTAGATCCAGTCGCCGTTTCTCGCTGTTGAACAGAAAAGTGAAAATTCCAATAATTTGACAGTTTGTCGGCATCTGTGTGAGATTGGTTAGCTTTTCAACAGATGAAATCTCTGGATCCATTTTCTGTTTAGAAGATAAGTGTAGATTATTCATCAAAATACACTGTTTGACTTTACACTGTTGCTTGAATTTCTATAAGACATTTTCTTGTGCTTTTAAAAGTTATTAAATATCTTGTAATTTTCTTCCTCTCTGTAAGACTTGCAATCTTGCACTGAAAACGAGATAGTTTATCCAAAATAATCAAAACAAAGAAAAAAAATTAACAACTATCTGTAAATAAATACCTTGCTTATAAACAAATAGAAACGCAGCTGACGGAATGTGCTTAAAAGCAGTCTAGAACGTCATATAAAAAATCAGTGTGAAGTTGAAACCGATAGTCAAACTGTGCGATGTGTGAAAAAGAAAGATAAAAAGGTGGGGAAATTTTTCAATTTTC
>CAUHTR010005050.1:0-31205 GCA_959609185.1 Schmidtea polychroa | reverse complement strand
TTCAATGTTAGATATTAAAACCATAGATGATGTTTTCAAAAGGTTGAATACGAATCTATCATGCAATCAAAATGCATTTTTCAACAACCGATATGCAAAATTTTATGATTCCTTTGATGAAATCAGTTTCAAAGAAAACGAAAATTGGTATATAACAATTGCAATCCAAGGATATAAAGTTGATAATAATGATGTGTTATTCTCCAATTTGGAAAATTATGTCTGCTAGACTTTCACAGTTATTTTAATGTTTGTATTTAATAAATGTATTTAGTTATATTTGTTTTCGCTTATATTCTATATTTTCTATAAACAAATATATACTATAGTTTTAAAATTACTAATAATGACTACAGAAAAAGGTTAATATGAATTAGTTAATTATCAAATTATTAATATTTAGAATTATAATAAACTTTTTATTGGAAAAATTAACTGAAATATCTGGTGTGAAAATGGAGGATATATTATCTGTTGCAAACGCATTAAATATAAACTGGTAGCGGAGAGTGAAGATTCGGGATTGATGAAACACGATGAAGAAAACACTCATGATGATGAGGAAAGCTATCTCAAGAAATTGATGAAGTTATGGAGGAATTTACGGATACTGAACCGTGTGATAATAGGGATTGTATAGATCATGTTGTGAAAATGTTATGAACTGTGGAGATGATGAATGTGAATGTGTTAATAAATTTAGTGTATATTTAAAGAATAATATTTAAAATTTTAGAAAGTTTTACCTTGAATATTTTTACCAGTACCTTTGTGAACATTAACCATGTGACTTGTGAGTGTGAGTAGTACCCTTGTGTGCAGTACCCATAGGGGGAAAGAATATCTTGTCGGATAGATTATATAATAATAATAATTATAATAATAATAATAATAATAATAATAATAATAATAATAATAATAATAATAATAATAATAATAATAATAATAATAATAATAATAATAATAATAATAATAATAATAATAAAACTTAGAAACTAAAAACTTAGAAAATAATAATTATTTTAATAAATGACCTTGACCTTTTTTTTTTTTTTTAAAGATTTGACCTTGACCTTGAAAATTAAATGACCTTGAAAAATTAAATGACCTTGAAAATTAAATGACCTTGAAAATTAAATGACCTTGAAAATAAAAAGATTACTTAATTAAAACAAAAAATTAAATTAAAAAAAATGACCTTGACCTTGACCTTGATGAGTCATCATGATGAGTCATATGACCTTGGGAATGACCTTGATGAGTCACGCGACCTTGAAATGTCCTTGATGAGTCACGCGACCTTGAAATGACCTTGATGAGTCATGGCCTTTGTTTAAAATTTGACCTTGACCTTGACCTTGAAAAAATAATATTTTGAAAAATAAATGACCTTGAAAAATGGTCTCGGAAAAACGTTAATAACTTTGTCAATTTTGATGATGATGATACCTGCAATAGTTCATTCGAAAGGTCTTGCACCAAGCTTCAAATAAGCTATCAATTAATAAATTCGGATAATGGGAACGATAACTTTTGGGATGAAAAAAAGTAGGAGCCCGCCCGGCCAATTAATAATATTTTGAATAATAATAATAATTTAACGTTGAAAAGTTGGTGGTCATCAATTGTTAATAACTTTGTCAATATTAATGATGATGATACCTTCTATGGATCAATCGAAAGGTCTTGCATTGGGCTTTAAAATGAGCTATCGTTGAATAATTATCGTTGTCGGGAACTCTGTACATTTAAATTTTAAAAATATGACCTTGAAAAAATAAAATGACCTTGAAAAAAATAAAGACCTTGAAATAATGACCTTGAAAAATAAATGACCTTGAAAATATAAATGACCTTGAAAAAATAAATGACCTTGAAAATAATATTTTGAAAAATAAATGACCTTGAAAAATGGTCTCGGGAAAACTTTAATAACTTTGCCGATGTTAATGATGATGATACCTTACTATGGCTCAATTCGAAAGGTCTTAGACTACGCTTCAAAATAAGCTATCGATTAATAAATTCGGATAATGGGAACGATAACCTTTGGGATGAAAAAAGTATGAGCCCGCCCGGCTCAATTAATAATATTTTGAATAATAATAATAATTTAACGTTGAAAAGATGGTGGTCATCAATTGTTAATAACTTTGTCAATATTAATGATGATGATACCTTCTATGGATCAATCGAAAGGTCTTGGACTGAGCTTTAAGATGAGGTATTGTCCAATAAAATCCGTTGGTGGGAACATTAATTTTTGGGATGAAAAAAGTATGAGCTCGCCCGGCCAATTAATTAAAACAAAAAATTAAATTTAAAAAAAAATATAAATGACCTTGACCTTTTATTTAAAAAAAAAATTTTCCCGGGGGGGGGGGGGGTATATGTGGCCGGGGGAGCTCATGGCCGGGGGAGCTCACATCATACTACTAACAACAATATACTGTTACAATAGACCAGTGTTCTCAAACTTTCTCGCTCACGGCACACTAAAAAATTTAAAAAAGCTCGCCGCACACCTACCCAAAAATCAAATATTTTTACAAATTTTTTGACTTTCCAATGATATATAAAAAAGCTACGTTTTAGTCTATACTAATTAAATATGATTACGAGAGATTTTTATAAGGTAATAAAGACAATTTTTTTTGTAATTTTGATCCATAGAAACGACTTTTCATAGTAAAAAATTTGATATAGTTTTTGTAAATTTTTTTATTACCAACTTTTTGAGAAAAAAAGTCTCATGGCACAGCGTTTGAGAAACACTGCAATAGACGGTCGAATGTAATTAAAATTTACGAAAGAAGGATGGATACAACAATATAATAGGAGCTTTAAAATGTCTTGCAGGTAATGATCAAAAACTAGAAACGCGACGAGAAGCAAATTATCTTTTTTTGGCACAGCCGCACAGGGCCCCTAAATGTTTAATCCGGCAATGAAGCCATATTAATTCATTTAAAATAAATAATTATTTACAATAAATAATTATTTACAATAAATATTTATTTATTAAAAGAAATTGAACACAAAAAGTTTCCATCTCAATTATTGTTTTATTGAAAGTTTAATAAAATAAAAACATTATAAATTGTATATTAATAAAGTTAAAATCAATCTTTTCATTTTATTTTTAAATTGTGTTTTACTGTATTGATCAACTTTAAATTCAAATTATTTACAAATATTTCGCAAGACATTCAATTTTAAATATGAAAAGAGATTCAGGAAATGGTAAGTTATTTTATTTCATTTATTATATTTTAATAATAAATTTACATTAATTTATTAATTTAAACAATTCTTTAATGTGAGACATTTATCCATAAAAAATCTATTTTATTTTGGCAATAATTTGACAAAGTTCAGTATATAAATGTGTAAAATTGTATAAAACATCTTAAACATATAAATATGCAGAATCCCCAAAAATACATTCGCAACATTCAAATCGAGCGCTTTTTACATTTATCATATAATTTCGGTGCAATTCTTTTCGTTGTAATAAGATATTAGTATTTTTTTAATAATTATAATAATTAATTACACGACGTAGAATAATTTTTAAATTTATAACTATTTATATTTAAATATATGTTTTAAATTAAAAATTAAAATTGTTTTATTGGATTTGAATAATAAAATTAATTGTTCATTTTTCTAAATATAGAAACAGGTTTTTGCAAAATTTTGTGTTCACATTTTATTCTATGTGCAAATTCTGTTTGTTTCTTTATTTGTCTACTTTAATGTGTTCTACTGATTATTGATTTTTTTTTATTTGCTTTAAAATTATTGCAAATATTAATATAAAGCAAATTAATATAGAATCCGAGATTGATTAGGATGAACTCAAATATACGTAAAATATAAATATAAAAACTAAAAATGCTTACATTATTATATGTGAATATATTGAAAATTGTTTTTAATGTTACGGTTACGAAGGAATTAATAAAACAATTCGCAAGTTAATTCGAAAATTTAGAGAAATGTTAATTAAAAACTAATTAATGGATTACAAGATCTGAAAATTAATATTTTACAGGAAACGGGGTTCAAATTCAAAGATAAAAATGGATGTAATAATTTAGAATTCACGAGAGTTTTAAGGGAGGTTAAATTCAAAATATAGACTAATTAATCAATTTAAATACTGTTTACTCTATTGTTTATTTCAATCAAGTAAAAAAAATTTTCATTTCAGCAGGCAGTAAAAATCCGTTAAAGTAATAAAAATTTTAATTTTTCGTTTAAGAGGTTTAATAGAGAGTCAGAAGAGAAAAGGAGAAATTCATTTAATGTAACATGCTAACCGAAATAAATAATGTCAACTCAGAGTGTAAAATACAAAATAGAATCAGTAAAATGATCAGTTTTGATGGGAAAATAGTAGAGATAGGTGCAAGGAAATATTGTTGAATAAAAATAAACTAGAGTATTCAAGAGTTTATCTTCAATAGGATTGAATAGAGTTTTTCCTTAGGAATACCTAACATTTTTAAAAATTGTATTTATTATTGGTGGAATTCGTAGTTTACTAAAGTTGTTATGAAATCGTGTTTAATATGTTGGCACCAGTTAATCAACATAGGAAAAGAGGAGTCAGAATTTGTAAAATTCCAAACAAATTTCATTTATAAATTCGAAAATCGGAAAATTTAGGAAGATGCAACAAACATTGATTGAAAACAATTGGATTTAATTAAATTCAGCGATATCCAATCATATTAAAGCAAATCGACAGAGAAATTTCTTCAATGCTGCAAAATGAACGAATAATTGATACAACAAAATATCAATCATTCAGAAAAATTTATTTTTGACTTTTTTTGCCAAAATTAAGAATTGTTTTTTATCAATTTTGAGATGAAAATTTCAATAAATTCAAAAATTTTAAAAATTTCAAATATTTTGAAATAAATTTCAAATATTTTGAAATAAATTTAAAAATACTGAATTAAAAGACATTTTGAATAAAATGTTTTTTTTCAAATTTCGCCACTGATTTCTTTTCCATTGGCATTGAATCAGTAAATAAATCGATGTTTTTAGATATATTTCTTGATTCAGTCAAGCTTTTTAATAAATACAATTTCGAATAAAGTTTTAAATTAAAAAATTTTAATGAAGATAACAGTAAATTATGTAAAAAGTTAATTGTAAAAAGTGTGAGTAAAAATACGCGATTCTGCTATAAGAAGTAGAGGTTTATACTAACATTTTAGGAATTGTTGATGTCTCTTGGATGAAATGAATTTAAAATATGTTTGAATTCTATGACGTTGAAAAAGATCAAACCATATCACGGATAATCGAATTAAAGGATGAACTTTCAAGAAGAGACCTGTATTCTTTATGCGGGGAGTTAGTTGGAATTTATTCTGCGTCACGATGGTTTTGACCATTTGCTCATACATAAAAAGGTTATCGTATAGTTGAGAAAGTAAAATGATTATTACATAAAGTGAATACAAATGAACCCACCATCAGGTATTTGATAGGTTCTTAACAATGAAACGTGTAAGATGGAAATTCAGTCGCCATGGAATACCGTTAGAAGTGGAAGCTGGTTGCGGAAACCTGATGGTTAGAGACATATTAAATCTTGTAGAATTAGAAGAGATCATGAAGGACATCAATTTATGAATTAAAAGGAACCTAAGGTACACTAAGATTAAATCCGATAGTAAATCAGTTGTGTGCTGGGTTAAAAGTACATTACAAACGACAAAAAAGTACATACAAAATAAAATTCAGAGTTGTTAATTACGACGAAAGTTGGAGCTTTCAAGACTCTAGCTATTTAGTATGGACATTTAAAATGGACATTGATTTAATATCTACAGAGAATAACAAAGCTAATGTACTAACAAGAGTTTCAGTCAACTGGATTGCTAACAAAAAAAGTCGTAGCGTCAAGTAGTCAAAAAAGCTCGAAAGATATTATTAAAAATTCACAGGAAATGCATGTAGGGGAAACTTGTATACAATTATTAGCATCAAAAGCGGGACTATGTGAATAATGAAATCTCGTAAATAATTGCAAGTTATGCCTATCAATAACCCAGTTCCAATAGCGTGGGGAGAAAGTTGATTTTTTCGAAAGCGGTCTTACACTGCTATACATTTCTGAGATTTCTTAATGAAATATTTTACTTAGTCTAGACTATTTATATCATTATTTATTATGAAATATTTTTAAAATAAAAATAATGCTTTGAAATTTATTCCATTAGCTCCACCTCCACCATATACAATGGTAGTAGGCGAACCAATGGACGGCAATGATAAAAGAGCCAGTGCTCCGACTTATCCTCCGCAGCACCATTCATCTATCCAACATCAACCTCCACCAATAGGATTCGCTCCACAACAAAATCAAGGCTATCCAATGGGTAATTTTCAATCTTTACAATCGAATTGGAAATATTTTGCACGCAATGGAAATATTTTGCATTTGCATTATTTCTAATTAAAACCAAATTATTTGCATAAAAAATGTTTAACCCTTTGCGGTCCTATGTCGAGTCTGACTAAACATTCCAATAATTGCTCATTTGAAGTTTCAGATTTCGTTGTATGTATTTTTTTTGCATTTCGTGTTAAGAACAAATACATGTGTAGAATGTAGATTATTTATGTTGGGTTTTGACCAGTTATGACCTGGTGGGTAACTTTTTTTTTTTCAGCAAAGGGTTAAATGTAACTATTGTGCTGTAATGACAATATTATTGTTACTTTGTAAGTAACTTACATTTTTATTCTTTCGTCTTCATCACGATTACCGGACACTCCATTTCCAAATTGAACTTGCTATACACTAAAGCCCATAAAATATGTGAAACAAGGATATATTAAATTAAAAGATATTTTTCATTAAATTTACATTTTTAAAGTTTATAAAAATATTTTTAATTTTTCAATGTTAATAATGTTTTTATGAAATTAAACTTTCGTATTAAATATGAATTTCAGGTTATTTATTATTGATTTACAAAAACGATATGATTTATTAAATTTTTATTTAAATACAAATTTTTCATTCACAAAAAAATAATTCCGGGAAATTTTCTTAATGTTACTGTAGTCATTTCCCCTCTATTCCGTGACTTCGATCAATAATTTTAATTTTTTTCTAAATACCATAAAATAATTCAATTTAAATTTATTATTTCTTTTGTTGAGGTTTTAAAAGTAAAGTATTAAATTATATAGTTCAGATTAAAAGGAAAACCGAAATTGAATGGTGGTAAAGCAGAGAAGCAATGGTAAAGAAAGATATGGTAAAAACAGAACTATAAAAAGGTACAATCAGACACGAAATGGGAAAATGCGCAAATCTGGAATGCGCAAAGTGGAATAAAGTGAAAAGTTATCGAAATTGAAGCTGGAAAACGGGAGAGAGGTAGATTAGGGGATGGTGAAGAAGACAGTGAGCAAGAAATTGTTAGAAAATGTTTAAAAAGGGTCGTAAAACAGGCAAATATGAAAAAACGTAAAATATTAATTAATTAATTGGCTAATGGGAAACCCGAGCTAAGGGAAAGCCCGAGCCAATGGAGAACCCGAGCGATGAAGAAAACCCGAGCACCGTAATTTGGAAGGGTAAAGAAACGAGGAATTCAGAGGACAATTATCCAAACAGCTGGATAAACGAGGGTAAACAAAAGAAGGGGAATTACGAAGAGGATCAACAGAAAGAGCTAATTAGGGAATGATAACCAAAGAAGTCAAAACCAATTGGGTCAAAAATAGGGAAAATACAACGATTATGGGAGTATATAAGGAAACTCAAAATTCACATATATGGCGATAGCCTTAGGTAGGGAAGAAGAAACAGACGATAGGACTTCGAGGAATAAAATAAAAGAAGAAAAGAATTAAAAGAGGAATCGAGAAATCAGAAAGGAACATTAAAAGAGTTCGGATTAGAGAGCGGAATCAAATAAAAAGTTGAAACTTATTTTTAAATCGTACAAGGTCGAGACCTTCCAGAGGGGAGTTCGATCGGTAATTGTGAGAAAATTGTGGTTAACTAAAAGTGTCATTATTTATTGAGAATTTAAAATTTTCTATAAAACAAATATATGTTAGGAGTTGTGTTTATTAATTTTTGGAACACGTGGAGTCAGAGTAACCAATGGTTTATTTTTGATATCATAAAACCCAACACTTAAATAAATCCCGTTTCTTGATGTCATTTTTACATTTTTACAATTGCAGATTATCTATCCTTTTTTTTAAATTTGAAAACATGTTTTAAATTGAAATTTTTGGAAATGAATTATAACTTCCGTTGCTCCTCTTTAGATTTGTATATATTTTTTATATAGATGGAAAGGTACAAATCTTAAACTAGAACCTTCATGAAGTGCCGATTTGAGTGTAATTTATTACGAAAACTTAGCCAAAAATCACATAAATTCAGAATATTAGAATGCTATTTTATATACATTTTACATTCATTTCCTTTTGAAAGTAGTCTAATGTAATATTTTTAGCTTATCCCACTTCGCAAAATCAAACCACGGTGATAATCCAGTCGGGTGCAAACGGCGGAATGGAGTGTCAACATTGCCACAGCCTCGTCAATTCAGCAATAGAATATAAATGTGGATGCTTCACAGTCTTTATGTGTTTTCTTATCTTTATTTTGTAAGTTCTTTTAGAAATATGAAGATAAATATTTATAATATTCAACAATTTTAGTGCTCCACTAGGCTGTTGCCTAATTCCGTTCTGTGTAAATAGTTGTAAGGATACTCATTATTCCTGTCCCAACTGTGGCCATACGATATCAGTTAAATCTCGATGTTAAAGGATATTTAATCTTATTAGCTGATATGTTTACTAGACAAATTTTTTATGTACTTTATTCATTCTTAATTATAACATTTATGAAAATTAATAATATAAAATATTCATTATTGTCATTATCTTCAATTAACAATCATAATAAAATAAATAAAATTCAAAAATAACTTAATATATTAATATTAATATTAAAACAACATATTTAAATAAATAAATCCAATTATATTAATTTATTTCAAAAATATTATTATATATGAAGTATTAAATAAAAATGGTAATTTAATCAAATAAATAAGAAAACACCAGTTTTTTTTAAATGTTTTGGCAATATATTTCAACAGCTCGACTGACATCAAAACAATTTCAATAAAAACGATTATATTCATAGGTTTACTAGTTATTACGTTTATTATGTATGCAGAATTCAATTAAATTTATTAATCATAATAAAATTATTTAAAAACTCAAAATACACATGTTTAATGCAGTTTGAATGTTGATTTTTGGGTTTAAAGTTTGTATCATAAAGGTTATATAATAGTTTAAAATTGGAAATGTTATAAGTATAATTGCTTTTATTGAAATTGTTTAGTGTCTGACAGTCGAGCTGTCAAAATGTATTGCAAAAATATATTTGAATAAACGGTGATGTCCCATTTATATTATTTAATAATGACATTGTAACTTTGTTGTCGTGCTCCTTATAATAAATAAAAATCAATGTAATAAAATGTATTCATACATTTTTGATACAAATTGCTTTGAATATGTATTTACCACCTTCATACAGAAGTGACAACGTCAGGAGCAACCATCCATTTGCAATATTAATTAGGCTTCACAACAATTATTGGTTTTATTTCTAACTCTTGCACGATCGCAAAAAATTATGGACTTTTGTTATAAAATTTATATTCAACCACCCTCGCGGTTTGTTTAAACCAGTGTTTCTTAACCACATTGAAAGAATCGCCCTCTTTATTATAGTAAAATTATCCAGCGCTCCCACACAAAATAAATCGAAATGTTAAAATTACACTCTTCTCTATGCGTGTATTTCGTGCAATAGATTTTCTACAACAAAAAAAAGAAATATAAATAAAACACATGTTTATAAACATTATGTATTTATTGTCATATAAACATTACATACAACAGAATCAATTACATTACAAAAATCAATGAGATCCTTGAGCCTCATGTCACTGCGCTATTTTCGTAATATTAAGTTCAAGCTTAGTTAAATACATTCTCAAATCTCCTCTCTGGCTTATCTGTAATCGATTTCGTTAATTTTTTAATATATACGTTACTGCGCTAAACCATTTTTTTACTAAATACGATGAATGCAATTCTGTGATGGGTAATTTTACCTCTTTCCACAGAACAGGGTATTGATAGTGAAAACGGACCCAGAAAACATCATAATCACATTGATTAAATATTATTTTTTTAGTTTCACAGTCATTTTGTAGCTCAATAAACTGCTCTTTTAAATTTGAACTGACACTTTTTACATCTGATAAAAATGGATTAATTATCCAACCGGTATTGAAAGTTCATGCAAGTCTGTGAATCGTTTTATCATATCTTCAATAAGGGCGTCAATATGGCTACAGTATGTTGCCAAATCAGAATACTTGAGCATATCCTGCTTTAATTGTTGTAAAGAAGGAAACTGATGGAGTTGATGCTGATAAATGATAAACGCCAAACCAGACTTCTAAAACGCCCACAAGGGGGTGCTGGCGCCTCAGTAAAGAACCACTGGTTTAAACTTTCGCTCCTTTTATTGAGCTCTTTCGTATGACTTATTTATGAGAAATTAAATTATAGAGTTTCAAAAAGCATAAACACTGAACAAAATGAGTTTCCTTTAGTTTACTTACTTACATAGATTATTTTATATTAATTAACCCTTTAACCACTAAAACCGTCTACAGACGGTCATCATAAAAACCCAATTCAATTCAAATCAAAACATTTTCGCGTAACAAACAGTAAGACCGTTTTTCGTCTGTAAAACTACACACCACAACTTGCAGGTTTGAACACGATCAAACACATGGTTTGCTTGTAACGGTCGGTTTGGTTGAGTTTGGTATGTCCTCGTAATTTTATTTCAGTGGTTTAAGGGTTAATTAGTTAGTATTGTAGGTAGCGGTGTATTGCCAAATTCGTAACAAAGGGTTCTCAGTTAGAATGTCCCCTCATGCCATATCGGTCACCGCCACAGTCAGTCAAATGAAGATTAGGGGATTAGGCGTCTGGACCCACGAAGCTCCTTCAGCGCCGTTTCGGGTCCATCCACTAAGGCATTTTTAAGTGTTTGAAGTCAAATAGTACATATTTTTCTAATTCTTTTTTGTTTCTGAAGAAGTTTTTAGAATAGACTTTTTAGTATATAAACAAATAAGCAAATAAATAAGTTAACCAATAAGCAAAAAATTAGCAAAATTAAATTAAAATTTTATTATTGACGCAGCAGTAGAAACGGAAGAAGCAGAATGTTTTCGGTAGGTTATAAACAAAGATTTTCTATAATAAAGATGAGAAAGTCTGGTAATCAACAAAATTCCTACTAGCGCGACATCTAGTCTGTGATTTGTTGTTCTGAGTTTCACATTTTTGCTTAGAGCTGAATTTCGCTATATTTTTGCCAAAAGGCTATACTATAAAGTAATATTTGTGCAATTTATATAAAAAACTTGTAGAAACATACATTTGTTTCAATTAAAAAAATTTTGATTTTTTTGAAATTAGTACGGTTTGCACGAACCTGACCGAACCAGCTCCAAACCACCGCTGATTGTAGGAGTTGTAGTAAAATAAAGTTCAAATGTACCAAATTCTGCCAGGAAACTAATAAAAAGAATTTAGAAACATATCTGTTTGAGCCATTTTATTTAACGATGTGAAATTGACTAAAATTTATTAATTCTAATTTTCTCCGAAGTTTTTACTCTGTAATCTGGTAACGCTATCCATGGATCTGGCGCTAAACGATATAACGAAGTTAATAATCTAGTACATTGCCCAACTTTTGGTTTCGCTTCTTGTTATAATAATATTTGAGTGACTGGCTCCATAAATATCACTTTATATCCCACGGTAACTAGCAGTTCATGTGTGCATTCCTTGTATTTTCTAATTTTTACAACTACTTCCTTGCATTTATAACTATACAAAGCCTCCCCATTATTCTGGTAAACACTCCGTTCTCTGATATTAACATGGGAGCTTCTAAATTTGGATTAATAATAGTTATTGCCTATCAGTTTCGTAATTCAATTTACAATCAGTAATTATAATTTCACGATAAATGTTTTCCATGATATCTTGACTATGATAAAATAAATAATTCATTTTATTATAAAATTGAATTCTATTTCTTTTATTGCTGAACACAAGGAGTCGGATCAAGATTTAATTCCATCGACAAACATTTAAATATCCAAACAAATTTGGGGAACCCGACATGATTTGAAACGGTCGGTGGGAAAGTGAAAAATCTGAATCGTGTTGAAGATGATTAGAAACTGATTGAAAGGAAATCGAAATTGTGAAAAGCCTGAATCTTAGACGTTAAAAATTAGAAACAAATCGAGAGCCATATAATTTTAAAAGCAGACGACAAAAATGAAAATACAATGAGTAGCAACAATTCAACAACGTCGACAACAATGGCACAATTATTTCAACATTATTATTAAAATAAAGAGTTAATTTGATATCTTCCATATGAATTCTAGTCTTTGCGTCTTCAATTGTTCTCGTTGATAAATATGTCCCTTCATAATTTGTTTCATGAACTATTTGACCACATTTATTTGTAATATCTTACAATATATCGCATTCTATCGTTCGGTATTTTCCTTGTTCTAGATGAAGTTACTCTCATTGTAATATTATGTCTATATTTGTGTTTAGTCGATCAGGTCTTTCTCTTATCTTTCACCAACTTATTCTTTAAAATTCATTGTTTTAAAATACGTTAAGTTGCATACATTTGTTTTGACATCATATACTAAAATCGATTCTTCCACCTGGCAGCTAGACTTGTTCATATAACAAAATGAATGTGTTTGTAATTTCCCCGTATCATCAAACGCGCCTCGAAATTCTCTATAGTCCGTTAAGTACTTCTCCACTGCTACAATTTTATACCATTATTATACCATTCAATTTATGTGGTTCGCCTTCACAATCACCATCTGCTTTCAGTAGACCTTTGACTACTATCGTTTCTCTAATCATATGATTTAATTTCTCTTTTAATTTAATTTCAGAACTATTTTTAAATTCATCTGTTTGAAATACTGTTGTACAGTTTTAAAACATTATCTCAACCGGTTTCCCAATGGCGTACATTTTTAAAAACCACACATGAGTCCATTTCCCACAATAAAATACAAAAGTTGTCATTTTTACTATACACTCTCGAACCTTTGGCTGTCTCAAATCAGACTCCTGATATACATTATATTTAACGTCATCAATTTTTAAATTTATCGAATGCACCTGCGAACAATCAGCCATGTCTACTGTAATATACTGTTATACTATATTTTTTTTTATTGTCTAATAAGGACTGTAGTTTTAATAGTCGCGTGTTGCGTGTAGAAAAAATTTTAAAAAAAATTAAAAAAACTATATAGCGATATATAGAAAACTATATAGAAAAATTGACAAAATGAAAAAAGTCAATAAAAAAAAATTAAGAAAACTTTTAAAAATTATTAGAAATAGTCAAGAAATTAGTTGTTGCGAGATTTTAATCCAAATCTATTAGTCTATTCACTCTAATAAATTTCTATTGGAAATACTATCAGGAACCGAAATTATCGAAATTATACATAATAACTTTTTGTGAAAACTGGTAAAAAAGGATTAGAAAATTAACAAATAAGAAAGTGTATCAAGTATTAAAGTAATACCGAGGTTGTCTTTCTTATTATTTTATAAACAAACATTTGAAATCGTAAAATTGTTATTTTCGTTTCTTAGTATATTCTTTTCAACAATTTATTATTGGAAATATTATTTGGAACTGAAATAACAATATATTAACGAAACTATCCAAGAAGAAAGAAGCCAAAGACTAAAATAGGAGAAAGCGAGACCAAAACCAATAACTAAGGTCTTACTTTCTGTTAGCCGCAACAACGTCGAATTCATGTTCAATCTACATATTTAATAAATTAACCAAATAAAATTACTAAATTTATTTTATTCACAAAACTGCGCTTTTTTGTAATATTCAAACAATCTGTTCGAGGATTTTTTATTATTTTAATTTTGATGCTGATTTCAATGCTGGTTTAATTTATTTTAATATTTAATATATTTTAATTTATTTTTATATTTTAAACTTACTTTAATTTATTAATTTAAATATTTATATAAAAATTTATGTAATTTGATAAATACAATTTAAATGTTTATTAGCAATATTCAGTTTTAACTTAAACGTAAATTCTACCCTTTCACTTTCATTGTTTTATAAATAAAGTTTGAAATGGTAAAACTGTGATTGTTCGTTTTTAATAAAGTATTTTTACAGTACATACATTCACCCCAGCTGTCCCAAGACAGTTTCATTTAAAGGAGACTCGGCTGGATTCTCAAATTTTTCTTATACAGCACGAATTATCAAATAAATAAATAACAAATAATTTAAAATAACACATTCACAACAAAATATAGGAAATCCACCCTCAACATCTACTAACGAAGTTGTTAGGGTGTAAACCCCACACTAAATAATTAACATAAACATTATCCATGGAAATATCATTGTCTTTCTCATTTCATTATTTACTCTCATATTCAGGTTTTTCTGCTGATAACTATGAGTTTCGAAATTCTCTTTTTCCATTTTATGCGGTAAACGAAACATTTTCTCCTCTTCATCACTTTCATTTTCCATATACCTACTATTCATTATTGTCCTAAACTTTTTTGACGCCACGACCTGGTTCACAAGATTTTGAATACTCGCACTGGTACTCAAATATCCATTTTCATCAAGTCAATTCGGCACACATCCGCAATCAAATAAATATCCATAATCGTCAAGCCCCCCCTCCTTATTTCAACATAATAATTCCGTCACTACCAACAACTTAAATAGCTCTTTTTCGTAATTTCAAGATTTTTCGCACCATTTCTCCTTACTATAATCCATTTTTCAAAAATTTTCAAACTGTAATTCGATTTCTAACGGGTTTATCTCAACAGTTTATCTCATGGTCCATTTTCCGTAACGTCTCTTTAAGCTTCCGACTGTATCTGGTTCTGCTATACAAATATAGTCGTATACTATNTCATTTCATTTATTTATCATTTATCTCATCTTCATCACCTATCAACAAATCATCTGCAAAATCATTTATTATTCTCCTTGCAATATCTTCCACATCTTCTGACTCCCTAATTATATTCATCATTTTTATCTCTTTTTTACCGCCTGGTATAAATCCACTATCAAATAAAAACTCATCATCTTTTAAATATCTGTTTTTAAATTTCAATTCCATTATTGCTCCTTGGGTTTCTGTTACAGTTCTCATTTTAACAGTTTTACTCTGCCATATGCTGCGCAACGTAAACAATTTTCCATATAAAAAAAAATAAAATCTAAAATATCACTCTCTCTGTCTAAATACTCTTCCAAATTTCATCGTCTAAGCCCTGATTCCGTCCATCATCGAGGATCCAATTCATACCAGTCGGCGCCCAATTTGATCATAGGTTTAAGTTTTCTTATACTTAGCGGCATTTCACATAAACTTTGCATTCTTTGTATCAATTTTGAAGCGTTATTTTCTCCCCTTTTCCAAAAACTTTCTACTTTCATGATCAACATCGTAGCTTTTTTATTTTCTAAATCATCCTTTACTGAGGTTTTCTACTTCTGGAGATTCTAATGCTGCATCGGAAATTATATCACTTTCAAACGTCATCAGATTCGAATTTCGACATGAAATTCAATGTTCCACTCATTTCTCTCAGTTCATTTCCCTCCTTTCTTTATAATAATCTTCCGGCTCATATGTCATTGACAAACTATCACCTTGAAATCGAATAGAAATCAGAAAAAGCTATATTCAAGGTGCTCTAACATGTTGAGCACATAAAAAATGTGTTTTATGAGTTATTAAAATCTTTAATGATTACAGATTTGAATGTAAGGACAGCTTTGAATTGTCAACTATTATTGCACAACTGAATAAAAAATATTGATGAATTTATGGTATCATTTGATGAGTGTAGTTTTTTTACAAATGTCCCACTATTAGAAACGATAGATTTATATTGCAAGATGTGGAAAGGAAATGTTATCGAACTTGAGAAAGCTGATAAAATTGCATTTCGTAAACTTCTTGAATTTGCAACGTCGAATGTGAGTTTTCTTTTTAATAATGAGTGGTATAAACAGGTGAATGGTGTTACTATCGGTTCCCCATTGGCTCCAACAATGGCGTTTATTTTTATGTATTTTTAAACTCAAAAGTTCATTTGGTTTATAATTATTTTTAATACTTATATTAAAAACTCGTAATTACATATTGTAATGAAAGAATAAAACAAAACTATATAAATAATCGACATTAGTTTTGTCCAGCGTAAAATATTACTGACAACCATTTTAATTTTATTATAATTGTTACAGCAGCTGCAATTAATTAAATGGTTTGTGGAGTGTTTCAATGGTATTAGCAGCTAGGCAACTGAGTTAATACTTATTAAAAGTTTTTCATCCAAGATAACAAGATTTTTTAACTATTGCGTTTATTAGACTAAAATGGACAATAAAGGTAAAAGAATTATTTGATTATTCTTGATATAATAATAATAATAATAATAATAATAATAATAATAATAATAATAATAATAATAATAATAATAATAATAATAATAATAATTATTATTATTATTATTATTATTATTATTATTATTATTATTATTATTATTATTATTATTTATTTATTTTTAAACATTTTGTTATGAGATGCAATCAAAGGAAACTATACAAATAATTTATACATCTTCAGATTAGCAATAAGGTGATCATCGAAGTCTGTAAAACTTTATAAATAATGATTTAAAAATTTTCACTTTATGCACTTTTAATATTTGTCTCAAGTTCTCAAAATATTTTCCATCATATTTTTATATCATTTATCTCGTAATTTAATTCTCTACAAAGTCATTAAAAATTTTAAAATTTATTGATAATATTTTCTTGTTGACCCAGTTATTCCTGAAACTTTTTTTTCTTATATTTGATAATATTTTCTCAATTCAAACGGGCTATCGGTACAAAAGCCCAATGGCAACTAATAAAAAAAATATGTATTGTCATTGCCATACGATCTAGTGTCGACATAATCAAAAATAATGTTCTCATATGATAAAATATTTACTGTCCTTTTGAAATAATAACAAGAAATAATTTAATTTATTAAAAAGAGTTTGAAGACTATAAATCAGTAAATATATCGATGTTTTTGATGTTCACGAAAAATTCACTTGAAAAAGGCAGTGCCGAAAATTTGTGAACATCAATATATTTACCGATTTATAGTCTTCAAACTCTTTTAAATATATTCAATGGAAAAAAATCTATGGTGAAATTGGAAAAAAAGTTATAATAAGAAATAATTTGTATATAGTCTTACCCAGCAACAGCCATTAATTCATTCAAATTGTAATACTAGTAAGTTTATTGAAGACCTTCAAAATCTAATTATAATTATCATTTATAGGTAATTACGTAACTATTGTTATGCACTCTAATGTGTCAAATAGTTTTGGTATTGTTTAAATAAATGTTTTAAATATTAAATACAAAAGAAAATGAAAATTAATTATTAATATAAAGAAATTTTATCGATTATTTTTAAAGATTTCATGGCTTTATAGAGATTTATATTACGAGATGAATGATATAAAAATATGATATTTAAATATTATAAGAACTTTTTTTTCCGATTTCACCACGGATTATTTTTTCCATTGAATTTATTAAAAAGAGAGCTTGAAGACTATAAATCAGTAATATATCGATGTTTATTGATACTCACGAATTTTCGGCACTGCCTTTTTCAAGTGAATTTCACTTGAAAAAGGGATTGCCGAAAATTCGTCAGTATCAACAAACATCGATATATTACTGATTTATTGTCTTCAAGCTCGCTTTTTAATAAATCCAATGATTTTTAAAATCATTATTTATGAAATAATGTTTATAAAGCAAATCTATCAGCACAAAATTTGGAAATCTTAAAAACATGGAGATCGATAATCAAGCGCTCAACATAATTCAACAAAGATTTGATCATATTTGCATTAAAAATATTTTTGCACTTTTTTTACTTGGTTAGACACTTGTACACTTATACTTTTTATTTATAAATATTTTTACAAATATGTAAATGTATGTAATTTTAACAGAGTGAAAAAACGGGTTCAATAGATCTCTGTACAATAGCCTGCGAAAAGTCGATGGCTCCTTTGCAATGCAACGACTTATTTTTCTAGTATTTTTGGGCTCCTCCGGTGCTTTGGGAACTCTTCTCTGTTTCGAGCACGGTGATTATAAAATTATTGATTAATTAATTACATCAGATTTAATGAATACGTTGAAATTTCCATTTATTTTTGATTATAATGAATTACCGAAATCAGGATATGATGTATCCCTTATTTTATCCACCGGAATGGGGTTTCTGCTGAATACTGAAACTGAACAATATTTGGATGCAAAATTCACCATTTACAATTTTAATTGCATAAAATGATTTGCATAGTATTAAAATAATAAGTTTAATCAGAAATAATCCACTTTGTGCACAATATAATTCAATTTGTTTTAATTAATAAATAAAATATAATAAAATAACACATTTTGAAACCAATAAACTAATTTCGGCGTATAAATGCAAATAAATAATAATTTGTCACAATTAAATTTTAAATCTATATTAAAATAATTTTTTGTTAGGCAATCCTCAACCACCTCCTCCAGGATTTATCAATCCTAGTGCCGGACAGGATCTCCCTCAAGCGTATCCACAACCAGCAGGCTATCCACAACCAGCAGGCTATCCACAACCAGCAGGCTATCCACAACCGGTAGGCTATCCGCAACCGGTAGGCTATCCGCCAGCTCACCAACCTCAGCAATCAGGTTCATAAATTGGTTGACAATGATAACATTTTGAATTTAATGAATAAGAGTTATTCTGATTAAAATAATAATCAGAAAATAACAATCTACGGAATTGAAGATAAAATAATTATTCAAAGAAAAATATTAACATTAATTAAAATATTCTAATTTATTAAAACAAAGAATTAAAAAAATAATTTGTTGCAAAAAAAATTAAATCTTAGTTTTGATTGACATTTGTGGTTGTTACCAGGCATAGCAAGATGAATAATAATAATAATAATAATAATAATAATAATAATAATAATAATAATAATAATAATAATAATAATAATAATAATAATAATAATAATAATAATAATAATAATAATAATAATATTATTATTAAAATATTAAACAAATAAATGATATTATAAGCATTTTGCTGAAAATTATGTATTAAATAAAATGAAAAAAAATTTGATTTTAAAAATAAGCCTTACCTATTTCTTGGAATTTATCAGTTTCAATTTTCAAATGCTTTTTGATCCTTTTTATTTTCATTTTCTCTTTTGTCATATATTGAAACAAATAAAATAAATCAAAATAAAATATAAAATTCAGAAATTTCAAACAATTATATTTTGATTTTTATTCCTAATGATTTTTAAATATTAACTCAGTTAAAATTTGATCTACTTATTTATTTTTTTTAAATTTAGAAAGTTATTTTAAAAAATTCCTCAAAGTCAACAACAACTAATCAGACTGGCAATTTCACTGAATTATTTCTTAATGTTGATGGTTGGATGTTTGTCTATGATGAGAATGGCCTCTTTAAATCTGAGATTTTTTTGGATATTATCATTGGCTAATATTTTAATTAAAATATTTTATCTTTCCTGCCTTGATTGACATTGTTGGAGATGTCTGCATACTGGGCGTCTTCCAGTAGGATCTAGATGGATTTTCTCTTTACATATATTGCATGTAATGTAATAAACTACGATTTTTGAAATCATATTTTCTTCTGTGTCTTACAGTTTTCCATTTTGCAAATGTTTTTTATGTTGTTTGAAATTTAATTTTCAAATCTAGTAGATTGGGGATCGATTTTCTTCCTAACGTTCAATATCTCAAACTTAATAATAATAATAATAATAATAATAATAATAATAATAATAATAATAATAATAATAATAATAATAATAAATATTATAATAATAAAAGTAACATATTTTATATAAACAAATAAACAAAACGTACTTTGTGCCAAAATTATCCAAATTATTTAAACATTTTAAAATATTTTAATATAAATTCTAAAACATAATTTTTATTTTACGTGATGAAATTAAATATATTTATTATTCAGGAAATACAATAGTTGTTAACACTCAAGGTTATTTATTTTATTTTAACAATGATTTTTATATGTCAATATTTATTTTTACACTCAATTATACTTAATTTAGAATTTTACTAATTAATGCTTATATTTAAAATCAGAGGCGCGCCGAGCTGTTAGGCCGCCTGTGTGCAAAATATATTCCTGCCGCTTGTCCTTTCTTTAAAAAAAATTTCAATAATCCAAAATAAAAATAACATTTTGATTAAAGTAAAAATTAAACTAACTACGGAATAACACACATATCACATGCAATAGTTTATGAAAATTATAGTTTATTAATCACAAAACAGAGAGTTTTAGGAAAGTTATAGTTTAGTTCACACAAAAAATAGAAAGTTTATGAAATTAACAGTTTACTACTCACAAAAAGAGACTTTTCTTGCCTCGTTCAAAGAAATTTGTGAAATTAAGTCACGTATATCTAAATTATTTAGGATTTAATGTTCAATTGCAAAACGTTCCTGAAGCATATCTAAGAATGCAGATCATACAAATAATAAATATCTAACGTACATCATAACAATATTGGTTAACAAAAATATAGAAAACTTTGCATTATACTTACCAAATTCTATAATATAATCCTGCTTTCTAATCTAACAATTCGTAATGTATATCTCTAATTTTTTTTAAATAAAAATCTTTTATCGATTTTTATAAATTTTAAAACTTGAAATGTTGATTTGGTTCAAAAATTAAAACACTAAATGACTTTGACAAGATAATGACAGGTATATGAAAATTAAGCTGGAGTGACAAAATAATCGTAATTATTTTTAATTTTACAAAATAAAATTTTTTTTTGCAAATGGTTTTTATTTTAAATTTGCCGCCTCATCTTCGAGTGGCCCTGTTTAAAATTATTGAATATGTTTATTCTCAGTCCTTTTTTGTCGTTCCATTTTGATATTAACGAAGAGAAATCAATTTATTAATGGGCAATATTTTATTAGAACACATTATATGTAGCAGGTCGATTGCATAACAATGCAATTGGAGTAAATTATGTAACTCTATCAAACACATTACACGCCCACGTGATCTTCGGATGAACTCTATAGTCGTTAAACCATACCAGAGGTCTTTGCTCTTTCCGTGTCCTTAGAATCGGCGAGTCCACATCGTGTAAGGTTTCTAATGCGCCCGGAAAATTGGTAACCTTATTCAGGTGTCTAACACGCCTGAGCAATCTGTCATCTTCCACATTGGTCAATTTTATTTTATTATGTCAGTGACTGTGCCAACTGTTCATTGAATGTTACACTTGGAATTAGGTAGTTTCACAAACACTTGGCTGACGATAGTATAGTAAGTATTGCGATGGTCGTCAGGACTCTAGGGAGTGGCATCAATCAAAAAGATTTTCGAGCTTCTCCATTCTCTACTAAAATACACTTATGATGGAGCACTATTATAATCTAAGCATGAATGAATCTCCTTTATCATGTTATATGCTGTTGACAGGTCTCAATCGCGTACTCTTGAACCCCATGTAGCGTTTTTCGTGCATTTTGGATTTAGTGTTATCCAATCACCTGCAATATTGGATGAATGATATTCCATTCGTGATTTTGGCACCCGCGTTAAAGATTTTGTATAGGTGTTTTCTCAGATTTTACCAATTCATGATATGTCTAATCCAAGTTCATCTTCTAATTGATTAATCATACCAAGCCGTGTTTTTACAACCTTATTCGAGTTGCTGTTGGTATTCACTTTCTTCTTTCCAAACAGAATGTTGTCAACCCATTTTAAGACAGTAGTCGGATCAGTAATAATGGTTAGTCTTTGAATGTTCCATCTAACTGGGAAATTAATACCACAGCACTATAGTTTTGCAACGACTACTAACAAAAATATAACTCCATCATCGATGTGGTCGGTGTGACACAATAGCAATGCCAACAAAATTGGGGTTCTGAAAGATGTTCTGTTTCCATCGATGTATCGATACCCATTGGCAATGTATTTACCACCAGGCATGATAATGCAATTGAAAAATTCTGAATTGTGAAATCCACTGGTGCAGATTCCCGACATTCAAACTTTCGATCATAAACCGTATCGACCCATTTACTCGATACGAAGTTTATATTGAACCGCTCTTTTCAAAAAATCGACTTAAAATGGCTTGAATTTACCAAGGCAACGCCAGACCTTCCTTGGATTTGCACATCAATTATCCTGACTCGTGACACCTTGTTGTTTTGACGGAAACTTCCGGCGCTTACGATTTTTCCACGAAGTTTTCCGGATGTTGACAGTCTCTGGCAATATTACCTTTTTCATCATGCACAAAGCATTTGCATTTGGATTATTTTTTCTTTTTCGACATGATGGCACTCATGGCTTCTGTTTTCCAGTTTGGGATTCTTCCAGGCATTTTATTCTCCAGTAATATTCCAGCTTTCTCGATTAAAACCTGCATGCCGTAGAATTTTAAATGATTCAAATTGGGTCGGTCCGTAAATCTAGTGTTAACAAAAGATTTGAAATTTTTAACACTGAAGGATAGCTACTAAAATAATAAAATGAATTAAAATAAAAGTAAAATAACTTTCCTAAATGTAATGTCTGAATGTTAGAAATCCTTTTCTTTAGACTTCACGTGCTTTTAATCTTTGTTTAACTGTGTATATTTTTAACAAACATTTTAATTCATGAAATTTCACATAAATTTTTAATCGCCCGATAGATTTATTTTATTGGTCAATTTTTATTGTTTAGTAATTGGGCAAGGCAGGCAACAAGGTGTGAGATGTGATAAATGCGGAAACGAAGTAACTCCTAAAATAAAATATAAATTAGGAGCCTTTGCATGGTGTATGTGTGTGGTTTGGTGTTTAGTGTAAGTATTCATAAATTTTGGTAAAATTTTGAATAATGTTTTTATTTTTAGATTTTTTCCTTTGTTTTTTCTACCTTTCATTCAAAAAGGGTACAAGGATATAATTCACGAGTGTCCAGTTTGCGATCACAAATTATTCGTAACGCATCGATGTTGACGATTTTTCAAGAGAAAGAAAATTTCTATTTACATTTTGTTATTTCCATATTTGGTGTAATAATGGCACCTTAAAATACTTTTCGGTAGTGTTGAATTTGATGATTTCCAGTAAATTTTAATAAAGCAAAAGTAGCATCACAATTACTCATTTATTCTATATCAATATTTTGTTTTTGTTAAAATATTTTCTTTTGATTTTATTTAAACATATTCATTTTTTAATTTGGTAATTTATAAGAGAGGTGGCCAACAAGTCGATCGCGAGGCAATTTTGGTCGATCGTGGATCTCTCGCAATGTCTGGGAAAAATTCCGTTTATAACCGTAACTTTGAAGGATTTTAGAAGACAAAGCTTTGTGCTAATAGTTGAATGTATTCTGCAAACTTACCAAGTTCATGAATACCTAGAATTCTTACAATCAGACACTGTTATATCCACTCGCCCAGCACAATACATTTTGACTTATGTGTTACATTGTCACCGAACACAACGTGCGAACGCAACAGTTACAACTCGACTCGTCGAAGAACACATTCAGTTAGCTTAAATATTTGGTTGCCATAAGTAGCTTCATTTCTTTTGTATTAAATGTGTCATTATTAAGCAATATCATTTATCCTTGGTGACCACGTTGTATTTCAATTTTTCTTCTGTATAAAATGGATGTTATTTTCTTTGTTTTAAATTAAATTGCTTTTCTTACCTATTTATTTACTTGCTAAGTGTGCATTCTCTGCAACAGATCTTTAAACTGCGGTCATTGCACTGGGAGAAAAATAAGTGATAGCATTTCAAATATATTAGGAATATCAGTAATTTCAAGTGTAACCATGTATAGACAGATTTTAATTCTCTACAAAATGGCGCAATTACAATTTTAGTTTGTCAGCTTTGTGTGTAATACACTCATGTTTTTACGATAAATTTGTATTTTCGCGCGGTTAACGTAATTTTCTTGGATTTTTATTCATATATTATATTGATAAAATTTAATTTTCTATAAAATAGCTTGATTAAAAATTATGTCTCGTATGTTGTGTGTAATACACACATGTTATTACGATAAATTTGTATTTTTCATACAGTTAACGTAATTTTCTTAGGATTTTATTCATATAATATATAGATAAAATATAATTTTCTATAAAATGGATTGATTAGAAATGATGTCTCATATGTTGCGTGTAATACACACATGTTTTCTTCAATTTAGCTTCATATTTAGGGGCTTCTAGTTCCAAATGTAATATTTCAAGACAAAATAGGTTTGTCATGCCTGTAATTTTTCATAATTTACGTGGATATGATTTATTTCATATTCTTAAATATGGTTTAAATGAAATGAAAAATTGGAATATTAGTTGTATTCCTACCAGCAGCGAAAGGTTTTTGACTTTAACAGCAAAAGTTGATAGTTTAAGCATTAAATTTATCGATTCTTGTCAATTTGTTAGTTCCAGTTTAAATGACGCAGTAAAAACCCTGATATCTCTGCCTTTAACATCAGCCGCATTTAGGGGGACTATTGTTAATTCAAAGGGGATATTCCCATATAATTTTGCAACTTCTTCAGAAGTTTTTAAAGATACGTATGACTTACCACCAATTTGGGAAGGAGTCAAGGTTCATGAATATGAAAAGGCACAACATATCTGGAAAGTATTTCATTGTGAATCATTGTTTGATTACATGATGTTATATCTTAAATTGGATATTTTCTTACTAGCTGACTATTTTCAACAATTTCGTTGATAATCGACTTGAACCTCTTAATTTCTTGGGCATTCCAGGCATGAGCTGGAGTTCCACTTTAATGACTTTGAAATCTCTTATCGAGCTGTTGCAAGATATGGAGATGTATAATTTTTTCGAAGGGGATCCGTGGTGTATTGACATTTGTTAACAAACACCATGTAGTATCCTCCGACAATACAGAACTTCTTTACATTGATATAAATAATTTGTATGGTTGGGCTTTAAGCCAAAAACTTCCATATAAGGATTTTAAATGGGTAACTAATAGTGAAGAGTTAAATAAAATAATTTATTTTTGTGAATCTGCAGATTTGGAAGTACTTGGAGGTTGATTTAGAAATTCCTGATTGAATTCACGACAAATTGGATGATTTTCCAGTTGCCGCTGAAAAGATGTGTCCATCTGGCTCTAAAGTTGAGAAGTTTATGCTTACACACAGTCCCAAGAAGAACTATGTTCTTCATTGGAGACTTCTCAAGCTTTTTCTTTCTCCTGGTGTAAAATTAATTCATGTACATAGGGCAATTAAATTCACAAACGATAATATTTTTAAAGATTACATCGATACCAATACCCAACTTAGGGTGGAATCGAGTAATGCCTTGGATAAAATTATTAGAAGTTATTAAATAATAGTCTTTACGGCAAAACCGTAGAGAATCTGAAAAAACGTCTGAATTTGCGGCTTTGTAATTCGGCTTCTAGGCTAATTACATATACATCTAAACCAAGGTTTAAAAGGACTTATGAAATTGACAATGACTAAGTATCAGTCTTGCTAAATAAGGAAGCTATTTGTTTAGATAGACCCAGTCACATTGGTCAAACTGTACTGGATTTATCGAAACTTAGAATGTATCAGCTGCAGTATGAAGAGTTACAAAAATATCGCAACGAATTCAATTGTAAAATTAATATCGTTGCAGGCGATACGGATTCATTTTTTCTTGAAGTAATTAATTGTAAGCTTGACACATCTAATTACGATCCTAGTCATCCTTTATATAGTAGAAACCTTGATTCTGTCATTGGAAAGTTCAAAAAGGAGAATAAAAGTCTTAAATATTAGGAGTGGGTTTTTCTTAGGCCAAAGTGTTATAGTTTGTTAGGTGATGACGAGACTAAAAAAGCTAAAGGAGTAACATTGAAAGGTAGTGACATAAAACATCAGTCGTAACTGGATTGTTATAACACTAATCAAATTTTTTTTATACCGCAAACTAAAATAACTAGCAAAAATCACCAGCTATGCACCATAAAAATGAAAAAACTGCACTTACCAACGCAGATGATAAAAGGGTTTGGGTGGGGAAAAATAAAAGTTATGCATATGGGCATTATATGTGAGGTGACTCATTTGCTGTTCAATAATTCGATCCGGATCCACCATTCTCGCAATTCAAAGAATCAGCTGAAGATATACCAGATGATATTTTAATAAATCTTTGTTAAAATATTGGTTTTTATTGATTTTCTTTAGAATTAAATAAGTTTGACTAATATATGTTTATACTTTGAACATTTTTGTCTCAGTTTGCATAAATTAGTAAAAAAAAGAAAAAGAGTATTAAGAATAGCAGATAAGAATTAATAATTTAAATTTACATTAAAATAAATTAAATAACAAAATTAAAAGAAAAAAAATTAATAAAGAAATAAAACTATAATAATTAATTAATTAAATAAAAATAATGAATAAAAGGAAATAATTAATGAAAATATTTGTTAACTTCTGATTAAATATTGAGTAGTAAGGCGGGTGGGGGTACCAAAATCCGGCAGGGAGATCACATCATACTACTCAGTATCGAGTAAAAATTCCTAAACGAGCTGATCCAGTTATATCAGTACTTTCATCAAGGTAAAAGGAAATTAAATCAGAAGACTTTGTATCTATGTTTTGCTGATGAGTTATATTTTTAGCCATTTCTATGATTCTATCTTTTACCATATTTCTAACCAAAGGTATATTATTTATTCTTTGAAAAATTTTCTTTGTTTTTAAAATCTTCAGAGATTGAGAGCGCATTTTAGCCATGCTTCTGTTGGGTTTTTGGTTAATTTAGGTCGGTTGCCTCTGACTCCTCGTGTCCTTTAAATCAAAACAATAACGACCCAACGTATTCAGTAACGATTCACAAAAGGCAACTTCGCAAAAAGAAACTTTTCATAAAAAGAAACTAACGTAAAAAGAAACTTTTTTTGATTCAAATTAAAAAAGTGATTCAATAAAAGGAACTTTTGAAAATTTTGCTTTGTTTATTTTGTTTAACGTAAATGTTTAACATTGCTAAATTTTCAAATAACTTTTGATTTACGTTAAATTTATTATACCTGAGGTATTGCACTGTTAATGAAGCTATATAGTATGTACTATAAAATTCAATTTTAAACATTAAATATTCAAAAATAGCATTTGTTAGGCCCGCTATGAATAAAAGAAAACAGAAACTAACAATTGAGGATAAATGTAATATCCTGACTGCATTGGAAGATGGTACCAAAGCCAACAATATTTGCACACAATACGGTGTGAATAAAAGTACAATTTCTAAGATCAGAAATAACAAAGAAAACATAAAAGATTTTGCAAAGAATTCTATCAGTCTACGAACAAAATTAAGAGAATTTCTACAGTTAAATTTCTAGATATTGAAAAGGCCCTTTATCAGTGGTTTTTAAATGAGAGACTCAAGCATAACATAATTAACGATGATATGCTTAGAATCAAAGCGCTAGAATTTCATCGTGATTTGAACTCTGACATTTTGTTTTCAGACAGCCACGGTTGGATTCAAAAATTTAAAAAACGGCATTCAATTCGAATCCTCAAAATTTGTGGAGAAAAATTATCCGCTAATGATTCTGCTGTACCTGCATTTATTGAAAATTTTAAGACGAATATTCAACGGCTAGGATTGCGACCTGAGCAAATATACAACGCAGATGAAACTGGATTAATTGTCAAAAATTTGAATTCCAAAACTTTAGTAACCAATCAAGAAAAATCTGCACCAGGTAGAAAATCCAGCAAAGAACGGATTACTGTAATGGGGTGTGTGAATGCAACTGGACAGCATAAACTACCCTTGATGATTATTGGGCGATCTAAAAATCCACGCTGCTTCAAAAATACGACTTTACCTAGCATGCACTACCGCTCATCAAAAAATGCGTGGCAAACAGGAGCGCTGTTTAAAGAATGGTTCCATGACGTATTTGTGCCAGAAGTTAAAAGAAATTTGATGCAGAAAAACTTACCTTTGAATGCGATTCTTCTGCTGGATAATGCCAGCTCCCATTGTTGTGGGGAAGAATTGAAATCGAGTGATGGAAACACTTCGGTTATATATTTTCCTCCAAACACAACAGCGTTATTGCAACCACTCGATCAAAATATTATAAGATCACTAAAAACGTTGTACCGCAAGAAACTCTTACTCAGTTTATTGTCTCACAATAATCAAAATTTAGACGAAAAATTAAAGCACGTTACATTGAAAGAAGTTGTTTACATGGTGGTGGAGGCATGGAATGAAGTTAATATTCAAACAGTCAATTCTAGTTTTAAGCATCTGTTCTGCTCAGTTGATGAAATAATTTTTAATTTGCCACAGAATCACTTTTTAGAAGAGGATGAAATTCCATTAATAGAACTTTACCACCATGTAGTTCCAGGAGATAATATGAATGACGAGCAGATATTGAATTGGGCAAGAGGAAGTAAAGAAATGTCAAGATCATTAATTACCGAGGGCGAAATAATTGAAAATATTAATATGGATGATGCAGACAATAGTGGTGACTTTTCAAGCCCTGATGTTGACATTGCACTCAGGAGCGTAAATGTAACTCTTAATTGGGCCGAATCTAATTTATCCATTTCTGATATATTGTTTCTTCGCAATATCAGAGACAAAATAACTTTAAAGAAGATTATGAACTAGTGTTTTCTACAATAAAAGTTTGTTTTCGTTATATATGCTATTTCTAATTGCTTAGTGATAAATATAAAATAATATTTACTTTAAAATGTACTTAGAAATTGTTGTTTTTGCACACAAAATAGAATTGTACACTAAATTCACAAAAATAAACTTTTTACAGAAAAAGAAACTTTTTTTCGAATTTTGTGTCAAAGAAGTTTCTTTTTCTGAATCTTCACTGTAACAAAATTCACAACCTTTGCTCACCACTTTACAATTAATAATCAAAGTTACGTTTGACCGATTCTCCGCTTGGTGTTGATGCTTTGTAAATAGATAATATTCACCTTTTATTTCTTTAGATCCAGTTGACCCACGTCTTCCTCTTTTTCTATTTGATTTGATTCTTTTTCGCCTTTCCGTATTCCTATTCTATGTCTTCTTTTTTCCTAATCTCCTTAATTCGTTTTACCTATTCTTAACTCGGTTTCCTCTAACCCTAGCTGAGGCAAAATGCCGATTTGGTCTGATTTTCCCTTTCCTTATATACTCCTCGAAATCGGGATGACAAATAGTTATTGCCGAGCCAATCTTTCACTTGACATTTGCTCCCACGTATCTGCTTCGGCTGTCACCCATTATGGTCCAACGAACCAAGATAATTAATGGCCCGTCCGGCCTTTCTACGCGCACTATCTTCTCCTTGCTCTTTTCCAATTAATCATTGTGTCAAGTTAATGGGCCCAAATCTTCCTTCTGTTTATTTTTCTTCTTGTTTACCCAGCTCGGGTTTCCTTCATCTCTCGGGTTCTCCATTGGCTCGGGTTTCCCATTAGCTCGGGTTTTCTACTAGCCAATTAATTAATTAATTAACGTTTTCCGTTTTTACACATTTGAATGCTTTTCTAACCCTTCCTAACCATTTTCTGATAAATCCCTAACCATCATCTTGTTGACCATTAGCTAATCTATACCTGTCCCGTTTTCCCAATTCGATTTCGATGATTTTACAATCTATTGATTTTTCTCGGATTTCCGGATTCTTGCCTTTCGTAATTGCTTTTCGCATTTTCTAATACCGCTTCCATCACCCTTTCCTTTACTATCGATTCTGTGCATGATCCCGCTTTTATTTGTCTTTTTTCTTCACTTACTTTTTATTTAAATTATTAACCTAAATTTCATTTCAATTTATTTTAATTTACGGACCTCCACTTCTTTCAGTTAATCTCCATCGCTGAATGGTTTTCCGTGCTTAGAGATTATGTTTGAGTCATCAAAATTAGCATCAAAACTATATAAACGACTGCCGATAAATTTCATTAGGGATGTGGATTGTATATTTTTATTTTTATTTGCGAGAACAATAAATTCTTTTTGTTCTTATGTTTTTCAAGGAGTGATTTATGCTTGTCTCAAAATGCCATTTAACTGACGCAGTTCTGTATACAACTGTCTCAGAACATAAAACACATACTGCCTTTTCTTCTTTGCTAATCATGCCCAACTCTTCAGTCCACTAACTTTGCAAGTTTGTGCGGTTCGTTTCTGATATTTTTTTTCATTTCTATCAGCAATGTTAAAGAAGATTTATTAAAATTTTTAAACTATGCTTTAATTAAAGTGATTGTCGTTTAATTTAGAAAACATTTGATAATTAACAAAATTAAATAAATAAATAATTCACGGATTATTTAATCAAGATTTTAATTTTTTAAAAATTTAAAAATTATTTTTGAACTTGGAAATCGTTCGCGTGTAGGGTTGCCAACTCCCACAACCTAAAACCAGGGAGATTATAAAATTGCGAACAGTATAACGCTTAAGAAATAATATAACAGGTGTTTTTTTCAATTTTTTGGTTTACACATTTTAGTGATTTTAACTATATGATGACTAATACCATAAAGATTTAAACAAAACAACTAATAACGTGGGTAAGAATAAAAACATAAAATCGCTCGCCGCGAACAAACAACTTAAACTTCCGGTGACTGTGAGCAAAAATAAATCTTGACTATCATTATTTTAGAGAAATCAAATAAAAGTTAAAACTTCAAAAACTGCACTTTTTTCTTGAAATATTGTAAAATATTGTAAAAACGGAAAGACGGGAGATTTA
>CAUHTR010005046.1:0-25102 GCA_959609185.1 Schmidtea polychroa | reverse complement strand
AGATCTTACAAATTTATTAAAATACAGATCTGGCATGATAGGGAAGGGGTAAGCAAGACGACTAGTTTCACCACTACTTGAAATAATAATTTAATAATTTTAATAATTTTAATAATTAAATAATTTTAATAATTAAGTAATCTTAATAATTAAAAAATTAAATAATTAAATAATCAAATAATTTTTTAAAATTTTAAAGCTTCCAAAAAAATCTTTTAAAAATGTCGATTAGTCGTAAAATTATTTCTTGTAATGTTTGTAATAAAACTTTTCAAAGGCCTTCAGCATATTCATCTCATTTAAAATCAAGAAGTCATCTTGAAAAAACCATTGGATTAAATGATTCAAATTCTATACTTTGTAGAAAATGTGGAAATAGATATTTATCGAGATACTTTAGATTAAATGATGCTAAATGTTTTGGTGCTGTAAGGCAATTTTATCAGCCCTACATCCAAAAACTGATAATGCTGATAGATTATCCAAATATAAACCCTTTGAAAATGAATTAATATTTTGGCAAGAATTTCAACATCCAATAAAAATTTCAGAAATTGAAAGATTTGAAAAATTTAATAATCTAAGCATAAATGTTTATGAATTCTCCAATACAATTATTATACCAATTTACATTTCTGATATGAAATCAAAATATGAAAAGCATATTAATCTTTTAATATTAGAACGAGAAGATGAAGATGAAACAATTCTTCAATATGTTTGGATAAAAAACTTTCAAAGTTTTATGCGTTCACGAGTTACAAATAGTCATGTTAGTAATGGTCATACTTGTGAAAGATGTTTATATTATACAACAAATGATGATATGAAAATTAAACATGAAAGATTATGTTGTTTGAATGAACCAACATTGATTAAAATGCCTGATCCCAAAAATGCAAAAATGAAATTTTGAAACTATTCAAATATTCTAAAACCCTTGGCTGTAATTTATGCAGATTTTGAATATTATCGCGAATATTACAATGTTTTAGTTGATAATGATTTATTAGATTCATATCGTAAATATAAATATGTTCGAAACTTGAATGAATCAAAACATGAAAAACTTAAAAACTTTTTATTCTCAATTAAAAAATCTTGGACAACTCCTTTAACTCAACAAGTTCCATCAGCTTTCTGCATGTATCTAAAAAGTAATTATCCTAAATTGATTAAATCCCAAGAAATATTTTATAGAGGACAAGATGTTTTGCAAGTATTTGTGAATAAAATAAACAAGATTGAAAATAAATTTCATAAATTATTAAAAACTAAATATGAATTACACATGTCAAGACATCAGAAATTTGAATTTAGAAATGCAGAAATTTGTTGGATTTGTAAAAATAATTTATTATGAATTATGAAAAAGTTCAAGACCATGATCATTTTATTGAATCGCATAATTATAGAGGAGCAGCCCATCACTATTGTAACATAAATTGTAAAAAACCAAAATTCATTCCCATAATATTTTATAATTTATTTGGATATGATGTACACTTGTTTATTAAAGAATTATCAATTAATGCCAAGAATTCTTTCAGGGTAATTGGTAAAACTAAAGAAAAATACAAGTGTATGGAATACGGATGTTTAAAATTTATAGATTCACTCAACTTTATTTCAGCGAGTTTAGATTCAATATCTAAAAATTTAAAATTACCCGACTTTAAATTTACAATTGAAAATGTTTTGGAACCTAATGAAATTTCAATTGATATATATCAAACTTTTTTAAAAAAAGGAATTTATCCATATGATTTTGTAGATTCATTTGAAAAATATGATTCAACAGAGGTTTGTGAAACACAAGATTTTTACTCGGTTTTAAATGAATCAAATATTACAGAGAATGAATATCAAAGATTTGTTGAAATGTGGAATTTGTTTGAATGTGAAAATTTTGGAGATTATACAGATGTATATCTAAGACTTGATGTGTATATTTTAGCAGATTGTTTTGAAAATTTTATTTCTAGATTTTCTTTAAATCCTTGCAACTACATTTCTTTACCATCATTATCTTGGCACTTGATGTTGTATTCAAGTAAAATTACTTTGGGTTTATTAACTGATGTTGACATGTTTAACATGATTAAAAATAATATTCGTGGAGGAATAAGTTCTGTAATGGGTGATAGATTAATAACTGCATTCAATAAAGAATACTTGTACAAAAATATCCTAAACCATTGACTAAAATTGAAAGTGAAAAAGAATATGAAACTATAATGAAGAGTTTAAATCAAAAATCTGATATAATTTATATTGATGCAACTGCATTATATTCGGGTATTATGACTCAATATTTACCAATTGGAAATTTTAAATGGGAAGATGTAAATATTATAGATTTTGTTTTGACGGTTCCAAAAGATTCACAAGTTGGATATTTTATAGAATGTGATTTGGAATATCCAAAAGAAATTCATGATAAAAATAAATATTTCCCTTTAGCCCCAATCAAAAGATGTATAACAAAGGAAGAATTATCAACTTGGCAATAATCAGTAAATATGAAGAATTCTAATTCCAAATCAACCATCAAATTATTCTGTGATCAAGAAAATAAAAATAAATATCTTTGTCATTATATAATTTTACAATTTTATTTGCAACAAGGAATGAAATTAATACATGTTCATAATATAATTAGTTTTAATCAAAAACCTTTCATGGGTGATTGGATTAAAAATAATATTACATCAAGAAATGAAGCTAAAAGAAATAAAGATGGTTTTGGTGACATGATGTATAAACTTTTGAATAATTCAGTCTTTGGTAAAACAATGGAAAATATTGACAAGTATGTAAACATTACTCTTTTAACCAACAATGATAAAGATGTAAAAAGATTTTGAAAAATGATGTCCAAGCCCACTTTTAAAAATTGTGAAAAGTTTTCAAATGAATTAGTTGCTGTTGAAATGGGAAATTATATAAAAACTTATAATAAACCAATGTATATTGGATTCTCAATTCTTGAATTATCGAAACTCCAAATGTATGAAATTTATTATAATGTTTTGCAACCTCATTTCCAAGATAGATTATCATTACATTTAATGGATACTGATTCCTTTTTCCTCAAAGTTGAAAGAAGCAACTTTTTCGAGAATTTATTTCAAGAAATTGAACAATCTGAAAATTTAAATATTATAATTAACCCTTTCCAGCCCAGTGATTCCAAATGGAATCATTAGTTAAAAACTCAGTTTTTTTCTCTCTACTACCAAAACGGTTGGCAGTAACTAGTGAGAACTATAGTAAGATATGTTTTTAACAGTTTTTTTTTTTATGATAAAATAAGTAGTTTTGGTACCTACTTACTGCATATATTTTTTTTTGTTTTGAAAAAATTTGGGCTGGAAAGGGTTAATAATTCTGGAGATTTATTTACATACAAAAATGAAAAACCAAATAATCCAATAATAAATCTTGCAGCTATTAGATCGAAACAATATGCAATGGAATTAGTGTCTGGTGAAGAAAATAAAAATAAAGAAATCAAAAAATCCACAAGCAAAAAGATTACATTTAAAGATTTTGAAAATTGTCTAAGTTTAAATTCTGAAAAAAAGAGTTGATGTGATTCATAATATAAAATCAAAATTTAAACATAATGTGTTTTTAGAAGAATCTTGCAAGACTTCATTAGATAATTATGATGATAAAAGATTTGTTTTATCTGATGGTATTACTACACTTCCATTTGGAAACGATATGATTCCATTTATAACCGACTTGTATAAAATAAATAAAAAATACAAAACTAACATAACAGATGTTGAAATGAGTAAAATTAGAATTAGATATCATTAGATATTGAATAATTTCATTAGATATTGTTAGATATATATAAAATATAAAAGTTTTAATTATTCTTTAACCATTTCTCTCGTGCATCTCTTTTTGAATATCCTTGGGTTATTACATTTGGATTTTTTAACTTGTTAATTGATCTTTTATCTCTTGAATTATTTGATTGGATTTTAAAATTTCATCATTCGCCAAGACTCCATCTTCCATGGCTTTAATTTGAAATAAAAATAATCTTGCTATTCCAATCTCTATTGATGAACAAACTTCACGACATAAACTCTTCTTTTTTGCAGTGTATGATACAGACACAACTTCAGTCAAGACAAAATCTGCAGCTGTAATACTTCCAAGAATTGTTGGTACAAGTGTTATAACTGATAAAGTTACAGGCAATATAATTGTTAATATTCCAGTTGCAAAACCTAAACAACAACCAGCAATCTTTAAACAAGTCGGCTCTATTCCATTTATGTTTAATTTTTTTATAATGTAATAAGAAGTCTTCTAAATGAAGTTTTTCAGATTTGAATTCTTTTACTCTCATAACTTCTAATTCACAAGGTGATGTAGGTGATTGTATATGATATCTCAATTCAGGGTAAATTTTATCTTGATTCAAGATTTTACCTTCGTTAACCTCCATCTTATATATTTTAATTTCCATTTCAAAAAATCAAGATTTATTAAAATCAAGTTTCTTTTTATTAGCAAAACAGAAAGTTTTATTAAATCAAGACTTTACTGTGTGGTATCAACACTCGTATATCACATGGTCTTGATACAATTCGGACAACGCTTTACGAAACTCGTTAGCATCAATCTTTTTATCATAAAATATTAAATCTATATAATGTACGAGTGAACTATTAAAATTAATATTCTTACTTTTAACTTTGTATGTTTTATGCGATTCAGTATTATCATGCCAATACCCATGTGACAAATCATAACTACTCATTATAACATCATCCTTTTAAGCTTACTATTATAATCACATTTCACGAACCATTTCATTGTTTGATCATCATCAGTAAATAAAAAGAAATATGGATCAATAATCATTACAATCATAAAACAAGACCATTCTTTACTATTTGTTGTTATTGAAATTGGCTCTGTTAAATATTTATATGTATTAGGTAATGATGCATGATTCTCTTGTAATTCAGCAGCTCTTTTTCTAATGATGTGTGTAGGGTTAATATGTGTTGAGTGAGGCTCTAAATTTGAAAATCTTTTTTACAAATTGATGTAATTATCTCGTTTATAATGTTATATATTGCATTAAATTTAGTATCCATAATTTGTTTATCAATACTATCCAACTTAGCAGCTATCAATTCTGTATGTAACTTTACAACTTGTTCAGTTAACTGACTTTGTAATTTAATAAATTTATCATTAAATTGCTGTTCGATATTATTAAGCTTGGATTCCATCAAAGAATTAATATTATTAAGCTTGGATTCCATCAAAGAATTAATATTATTAAACTTGGATTCCATCAAAGAATTAACTTTGGATTCTATCAAATTTTGTTGTTAATAAACTTTCAATTCTTGTTGTTAAATCAGTATATTTTTTATTAATTGCATCACCTTCATCAGTATATTTTTTATTAACTGCATCACCTTCATCAATATATTTTTTATTAACTGCATCACCTTCATCAGTATATTTTTTATTAACTGCATCACCTTCATCAATATATTTTTTATTAACTGCATCACCTTCATTAATTGGCCAAGATACATCTTTTATTTGGTATCCATTCATTTTTAAATCACCCTTCATAGAATCACCCCCTTCATTAACATATTTCTTTTCTGTAAGAGATAATACTTGTTCAACATTTAATCCATCATTATATATTCCAGACTTATTATGAGGAGCATAACTCATTTTTATAATAATAATTTTTAATTTAAATTTTTTATAAATTTAAACTTGCTTCAAATGCAAATAAAATGAAATTTCTTCACCATTAAAATCAATCACTTGCCCATTTTCATCAACAATTTTAAAATTAATATTAAATATATTTTTTCTACACAAGGGTAAATAATTTGGAGGATTCATTCTTTCGATTATTTTGTATCCCACTCTAACAGTATTTGATGGAAAAGAATATAAAATGTTTGTTTGTTTTCCATTATGATATGATCCAGTTATAGAATTACACTCTATATTTATTGAATTTGTATTTGTTATTTTTATAATATTTTTGGATTTTATAATTGCAATATTTGGAATACCACTTTATTCTTTGGATTCAAAACTCAAAATAGTATGAAAGAAACTAGAATTATCAAAACTAAGTGTAATATTTTTTATTGTCAAGATACATTTTGATGTTTGTACATCTGTTTTTATTTCTACATTTCCACTTGTTTCTTTTAAAATTATTTTATTTAAATTTATTATTTCATATGACCCTGGTTCAATTGTTATAATTTTTTTTGTCCATTATCATTAGTTGTAGAAAAATTATTATTATTAATATTTATATTGAAAACAGTGTTGTAACTACTAAACCATAATAATCCTAATTCATAATTTAAATTCTGATTTAAATTTATGAAGTCTTCAAAATTTATTGTAAAATCAGATTCGGTAGAATTAATTAATAGGGTTCTTGAATATTTATCAGACATTATATTTTCCATTTTTTAAACTTTCTTTCATTTTTAAATATTTTAATATCAAAACAAATCAAAATAATATTTTTAAATCATTATACATTTCTTGGATTATATTTATAAAATTCAGTTTGATATTTTCTTTTTCTTGTTTATCGAAATTATTTAATTTGTACAAATCATATAAACACAAAACTCCACATATTTTAGTGTTGTCAGGTTGAACTTGTAGAGTATTATAAATATATTCTCCTCGATCAGAATCTTGAATGTCAGAAATATCTCCCAAATATTCCTCAACTTCTTTGGTTGGTTTAATTCCATAAGAATCAAAATATATAATTTTATTATAAACCCCAACCCAGTGAGATAATTTTTCATTAAAGTTTTGATAATTGATAATTATATTATTTTTCTTGGTTTTACCAATCTTGTGCAATTCATCATTCATTAATATTTTAATTGGTAAATTTAAATAATTTGCATAGTCTTTTAAATCAAAATTTGCTTTTGTATCAATTCCAAATATTTTTAAAAAATCCAATATTGAATACTCGGTCATTTTGTTTTCAAAATTTTGGAAAAATTTTAAAAACTTAAAATGTATATTTATTAAATATAAACATTTATTAACGAGTATATTTATTAAATTTATCTTGCGAAATTATTCCATGTTTTAATAATTTTTTAGACATGTTTAAAATATCACCATTTAAATTATTATGACCTGCTTTCTTTGCTGCTAATAATTTTCTTAGTTTAATAAAAAGATTAATAAAATCCTTTCCCTCTATTCCCTTTCCTTCTTTAACAATATAGCCCTTTTCATTTTGATTTTTATAATTCTTTAAAGTCTGTATATGTTTTGCATTTGATCTACCCCCTATTAATTTTATTAAATGCAAATATTTTTTAATTTCATTTTTATTATCTGAAGAATATCCTTTAATTAAATTATCCAAATCTTGTGTGTATTCTATATTTATACGTTGACTGTTGAATCTATTTTCAGAACGATATATGGTTCACCATTATTATCATACAATAGAAATTTTTGTTTATTTATTATTATAATTTGAAATCCATTCTCAATAGAAGAAGTTGGTTTAATTGTTTCTGCAGTCAAATTTTTATTAGGTTCTGTGTTGTCAATAATATATGGTTTCATATCTCGATTAATTTCTATTGGACTAATAGTTTGTTCATCTTCAAATGGTTCAATTGATTCAATTGGTTCCATATCCCAAAATTCTAAATCTTTAGGTGGTTCTAATTCTTTGGGTTTTAAATATCTGGGTTCTAATTCTCTTGGGTGGTTGGATAAAGAGGGTTTTAATTCTTTCAAAGCTTTAAGAGTTGGTTGTTGTTGTTCTGTCATTAATTCATTTAAAATTATAGATTAACTATGTTGACTTAAATCTTTTTTGTTATACTTGTCTTGTTCAACATGTAATGTTTTTAAAAAGGCCAATCTTTCTTCATTAACCATTTTATATACCATTTTATGGTACATGTTCCTTTATTAGTAAAGAAACTTTACTAATAAAGTTCTTTCCAAGGTTTCAAATATAAACCTTTACCATCTTTTGATTTACAAATACAACCATTTTTCAAAGACTTGCATATTTGTTTTAAACTATCTTTATCTTTTGTAGATAAATCAGATGTAGAAATTTTATATTTAAGAAAATCATTTAAACCTCTACCCGAGTAAGGATCAAGATATAAACCTGCTTCTTTCTTTTTTTATTGAATCAATTTCTTGTTGTAATTTTTGTTTTTCTAATTCAGTTTTTTGAGCTTCTTTAGATTTTTTAACTGCAGTTGCAATTCCTCCAGCTATTCTAGCAGCACCAGATAAACCAGCAATGATAGCAGGTATTAAAGCAGCCAAGGGTAAAATCCCACCTTCACTAATTTTCTCGCGCACATTTTCCTTGACAAGTTCCAAACAAAATATTTCTTGCCATCAATTACTACTGATTTACTTTTGTTTGAGTTGATTAATTCTTTCAGAGATTCTTCAGTCGTCATTTTTAAATAAATAAAATGGATATTTTAAAAACATTTTTTAAATAAAAATTTCAAAAATTGAAAATTTTATAATTTAAAATTGATACTTGGAAACCAATTTTAACTCGACACAATGTAAATTTAATAATAACATTTTTCCTGATAACTTTAGATTGTTAATTGTTGGATCTTCAGGATGTGGAAAGAATGTACTTCTTTTGAGAATGTTACTTGAGGATGGTTTTTTAGATTATAATAATTTAATATTTTATTCTACAACTATAAACCAACCAGAATTACAACTTTTGAAATATGAATTTGAAAATAAATTAAGTAAAAAAGGAATCATTGATATTTTTAAAAATCAACACAGATGCCCTGATGAAGTTATTCAACCATCTGACATGGTTGATTGGTACACGGAAAAGATTTTAGAATCAAACATTGTTAATAAAAATGATTATGTTGGTGATGAATCAAGTGATGAATCATTATCAATACAGGTTTTATTCTTCAACAAACCTGAAGATGTATTACATTGTGATTTTCTTTCCAAAGATAAAAAGAATCTAGTTATATTTGATGATGTTGTAAATATGAAAAATCAAGAAATTCAAAAAGTTATTTTACTCGAGGACGTCATAATAATTGTAATGTGATTTACATCTCTCAAACTTATATTATGCCTTGGATAAAAATTCAATTAGAAACAACTCCAATTGTTTCATCTTTTTTAAATTAGACAAGCGTGACAAGAATATGATTTATAGTGATTTATTTTCAAATGTTGAACCTGACAAGAATAGGTTTGATATGATTGTTGACAATCATTGGAAAAAAATATAAATATATTTATTTGGATAGAGAAAAGGATGAGTTAAAGAAAAAATAGTTTAATTAAAAACTTGATTTCTGTAATTCATTATTGTAAAATTTACCTAATATTTCTTCATTATTTTCATCGATGATACCATATCACATTGGAATTGTATGATGTATTTTATTTATAATAAAAATTTCATTTGTCCATTTCGCTGTGAATCCTTTTTCAAATTTATTTTTATATTTAAATATTTTTACTCTATCACCAATTTTAAACTTTGGTTTTTCTAATTCTTGTTTTAGAGCCAAAACTTGTTTTAAGAATTTAAAGGTGTTTCTTTATTAGAGCTATGTACATCATTATTATATTCATTTACCATCTTTTGTAACAATTCATTGTTCCATTTTTGTTTTCCAATAGCAGTAAAATATTTTCACATTTTATTTTTTAACGTTCTATTTAATCTTTCAACTACCACTGCTTTTCCTTCATTTTCTGTTGAATATAATCTAATATCATTTTCTTGCAAAAATTTTCTATAAACTTTGTTTTAAAACTCTGTTCCTTTATCACACTATAAATATTTTGAAATTCTTTGATGCTCTTCAAATATATTTTTAAATGCTTCTGTAATAGAATATCCTGTTTTATTTTCTAAACATCTTGCAAAAGCAAATCTTGTATATAAATCTATTACAGTTAAAATTATTTTATATTTTTCGGGGTCTGATAATTTGGTTGGCATAAAGACTAAATCAGCAGACCAAGTATGATCTTGTTCATAAACTTGAACTTTTAGATATTCTTTATTTTTTCTAAATTCATAGGTGTAATTCATTAGCATACTTTATTTGTGATTCTGTTGGGATTAATAAACTTTTATTAGTAAAACTTGTTTTGCTAATAAAAGAATCAGTCTTGGATGCATTCTCGACGATCTTTTTCAGTTGCTGCTTGTTCAATAATCTTTTTATTAGCAACATCCTTTGCCATCCTTGGGTACTCCTATACCTATGAGAATCATAGGTGTAGGAGGTAGGCCAGAACCCATGAAGATCTTACCCTTCATTGCTAATTTAACTAGAGCTCTTTGAATCTTTTCTTGGGTTGATGGATTTTGTATATTATTTAAATCATGTATTAAATTAACATCAGCAACATGTCTATCTCTAAGATTTTTTGAATTGTAAGCAATGTCATGTTTCAAAGCAGCTTGGTCAATTCTATTTATTGGTTCCTCTCCTTGTTTGGGATTATTATTTTCATCAATTCTAATATCTAATCGTATTCCAGGTTCAGTATAGTTGTGTTTAAATAAATGTCTTTCACTTGGATATTTTTCAGTAGTAAAGGGTTTCAATAATGTTGATGTTAATTTTGAAGATTGTAAATCACCACCAATTTGTTGTTCTCAAAAGCAAATCTACTTGAAGGATCAAAATCTAACCATGGAATATTATTTGAAGATGAAATTATTTCACCTTCATCGAGAGAAAAGATCGAGAGAGGTGTTTTTTAGTTTTAAGATGACTCGCTTTATGGTGTGTTGTAACATCACAATGACAAATTTCACATGCCCAATAACGTTTAGTAGTTATTTTTAAAAAGTTAAAATTTAATTATAATAATTTTCTTTTATTAATAAAACTTGTTTATTTCTCAAACAAGTTTCGAGAATTAAACTTAATCTCCTCTTACATTCTCAATTATTGAAATCTTTCCACCATATAACTTCATTTCTATTTTCGTTTCTTCAAAAATTAATGTATATATTTTGGCTTTAAAATTAGAATCTTTGTTATATGAAGAGTAACATCAACATTATTTATAGCTAATCTATCATCTTGATCTGAAACATTTATACAGAAAATAGAATACAAATTTTTGAAATCTTTTAAACTTAATTGTGGTTTTATTTTGAGGTTTTGGCACATTTCAATATAATTTTCATATGGGAATATATTTTCATTGTTTTCTCCATTCTTTTTACTGGATAATAACTATTATTCAATTGAATTTGAATTGATTTTAATGTATCAACTCCAATCTTTCGAATAAACAAGTTGTTTTTTTTTTGAAAAGATGGACCTATTTCTTTGAATCCAATTAACATATATATTGGTCGATATGCTAAATTTGCAATCTTTTTAGAGTATGTTGAACCTTCTCTCATGTCAAATACACTACAGATTCTATTTAAATAATTTACATTTATAGATTTGTTGGAATTTAATCTTTCAAGTAATTTAATTTCAGCATGTGGATTTAATGTCCATTCGGGTATGTGTAATTCAATTGTTGTTAATTTTAATCTAGCTTTTGTATCTACATCTCTATAAAATAATACTTTATCATCTTCTATTCTATTACAAAGTAATTCTATGAAAATATTATGGAGTATACGATTATAGTTTTGAAGGAATCCAAATAAATGTTTTAATTCGAAATAACCTTTTTAGACTTGTAAAGTGTAACACGTTTATAAAAGCCATAATTTATATCTAAACCATCTTTATCTAAATCACCTTTATTTACACCAGGGATCCAACCTGTTAATTCACCATATTCATTTTTGTAAACACAACCAGTCAAAACAAAATTTAACATTGAAGAATATACACCTGGTTTCAAAATATTTTCAACTTCTGAGGGTCCTTATTTTAATCTCATGTTGAAGAAATTTGGGAAGAAATTATTTTCTAGGGTATTATCTTTGTTTGCTTCAATCTCTAATTCAATTTTGTAATATAATTTTGCATTACAAATATCTATAGAGTTTAATGTTTTAAGATATTGAAAAACTACATCACCTGAACGGTTTAAATTTGAATGGAACCAGAGGTTGGACAGATTTTAAGTACATCATTTTTCTTGATTTCATGAATAAACTGTTTATCATAATCAAGATTTAATTTATATTTTTCTGAAATCTCGAGATTTATATTATTCATTTTTATAATAGAAATTTCAATTTTTATATTATTATATTTTTCAATATTTATTAAAATCTTGAGTGTTAATTCTCGAGTGTCTATATTTAGAGTATATTATATTAATATTAAAATCTTAAGTCTTAATTCTCGAGTGTCTGTGGTAAATTAGGAGATTAATTCGCGTCTGTGTGCGCGTTGTATTAGGAGATGGATTTGTATGCGCACACAGACGCGAGCAGTGTCATTTTTTGTCATATTAGTTTATCTCGCGTCTGTGTGCGCTTTTTACTTTGTTGGATAGATTTGTGTGCGCACACAGACGCGAGCAAGAGGTATGTCACAATTTTTATTAGTTAGTTTTGTTATTGTAATTTTTAGATTTAGAATTTGATTTGAATTTTGGACTCAGAGTTGTTAATGGTGTCGATTGGGTTTGTGTTTTAATAAAGGATTTGAGTTTTGAATAATGATTTTTTCCGATAAAATATGGCTGCTTTTATTGAAGAAATTTATGAATCAAGCAATATGATCGAGGATAAATGTTCTTTTGAATCTGGATAACTCAATGGAAATGGAAAATACTACAAACGAAACTGATGGTTCCTTTTTTATGACCCCAAGAGATCCTGATAACGTTAATGTTTTTGGCCAACTAATATCAAATTTATTTGGTGGATTGCTTTCCGTTGGTATTCGAGGAAATATTTGTGGTGTAGTAGCTACACAAAGAAAAGTTCCAGATAAAATAATTGAGAAGAGTTCAGCTACAAGATTGTTTAATATTACTGAAAGTACTGGAGGTGTTATGACTGGTATGATCCCTGATTGTCGATCTCAAGTATGTCGTGCACAAATGGAAGCAGCTCGATTTAAATATAAAAATGGATATGAAATGCCTTGTGACATAATATGTCGTTGTATTGCGGATATTAATCAGCTTTACACCCAATCGGCTGAGATGCGACCATTAGATTGTTCAATGATAGCATTATCTTATGATATTGAAATGGACAAACCGTTATTATTCAAAACTGATCCCAGTGGCTTTGTAGCTGGACATGTTGATGACAATAAAATTGATCTGATGTATCTTGGATTTAAACAGTCTGTGTTTAAAATATATTAAATTATTATTATTATTAAAATTTCTGGTGTCTATACTTAGAGTGTATTGAATTTTGATAAAAACATGGAAGTTTAAATTATTATTTCAAGTAGTGGTGAAACTAGTCGCCTTGCCCACCCTTTCCCTATTTTGTCAGATCTGTATTTTAATAAATTTGTAAGATCTAAAAATCTCGGGTGTCTATGTTTAGAATATATTGAATTTATAAAATCTCAGGTGTCTGATTTAGAGTATATTAAATTTTGAGAAATATTGAAATTTTAAATAATACGTTTTTATTATTCACAACATTTGTGAATATGGGGTGGGTGAGGCAAGGCGACTAGTTTCACCACTACTGAAGCTGAAAATGGGTTATTAATATCCAGAATATAGATGGCTATGAAAGTAATCTTTAGAATAATGTCATGTAATCTAAATAATGTAGATAAATCGTTTTAATGTAATGATTTAAGTAGTTATATTGGGTGCTATAATGTATAAATAGTAAATAAACGAAAGTAATTTATGTACATCTAAATTTTTAGAAGAAATATTCCTAAAGTATAGCAGATGCTCGGAAAATTTTCATGAAAAAATAAGATCTCTCTTGCATTCATTATTAAGAAATGCTTGTGAGTTGCATGTTGTGGATTTTCTGTAAAAACTATATGCATTTACAATGTCAAAAGTGCCAATAAATATTTCTTTGCATATTTTGTTTTCCAGAGTACTGAAACAGTCATAGGTGTAATCATGCATTCATGAGTACAGGTCCAAATCTAATAATTGATGCCTTGAACTAGACGACTACTGCATCAAAATTCAACGCGCCGTAGATAGAGTGAAATCTTTTCTAGTTACTTTATAGTCATTAAAAAGTTGGTCTTAATTCCTACACAATGTATTTGACAGTTGGAGATGCAAATATTACCACTCGTAACAAAAACATTTTGTGGATTCCGTATACGTTTTGCAATACGCATATTACTATTTTGAACTATGCACAAGTCACTGAATAATTGTTATAAAGTCATTTGATGACTGACAATTGAACCGTATTGATATTTAAAGATTTGCGTTTCAATAAATTTAAAAATATTGATATGTTATGCAGTCAAATTCTGTATTTTACAGTTATAGGTAATGCAAACTTATTATCCAACCACGTTTACTAGAGATTTGTGAAGAAACTATTTTTTTTCTCTATATCCAAATGGACTAGGCCCTCGTTAAAAATAAAAAAGCTCAATTATCTCAATTATTTTATCAGTACAATACTAATCTATTTTGCTCTATTTGAAGACAGAGATAAAATCAAATCATAGTAAAAAAAGGTTAAATTGGCATATGGAATAGAAATCTTCAAATAAACAACATAATTTTTTCTGGTTTTCACGAAGTTTCAAGCTGTTTTTTTCAATTAAGTAGACAAATTTGCTATTCGAAAGCCATTTGTTTCATTTTCTGGTTTTTTTTTGTATCATGTAAAATGCAGAAAAATTTAAACAGTCTTAATTCCCACTTTATCATCGAAATTCCATATTAACATAAATATTCTGGCATGGATAGTTGGAATATATTCTAATATTTAAATTATTTCTTTCTTAAATGTGAAAATTAAATTCAGAAATTTCATTAATTAATTAGGAAACCTTACAAACAAATTAGTATTAAATAAAATTTCTTAATAAATTCTCTTGCAAACATTTAATAATAATTTCTTTCCTGAAATATTTCGGTTTTAGAGAATTTTTAATGTTTCGGGAAATATTTCTTATCCTATGAATTAACAGGATATTTAAAAAATATTAAAATATAATTTTAACAATTCATTTATTTTCATTACACCTGCAGCGACTATTGCGCGCAAGTAATTATTTTATTAATAATAATAGTAATAATAATATTAATATACCCTTGCGACATGTTGAGTGTGAGCAGTACCCCTGTGGTCATTACCCATATAGTTAGTTTTTATATATTAAAACAATATTAAAACAAATAATTTTGCGCGCTACGATTCTGCGCTCAATCGTCAGTGCGCAAAAGTCGTTGCGCCTGCATTACCACTATAGATTAAATTTTTTTTACGTAACACAAATTTTTGACATTGTTTTTATTAAATGCTAAATTATAACATATATATATAAAAAAATTAGCAAAAACTTACAAATAAAAACAGTAAAAATATAAATAGTTTCTGATAAACATATTTTATTTTTCAGATAAGAAACTACATTTTAATCTTCTCTCACACAAAACAATCAAGTACTTTGTTAAAATATTTTGCGATGAAAACTCATTATGCAGTGGTCAATTAATCTGTTTTCTATAATTACTCTTCAATCTTATGTGGAGTACAAAATGACCTCTAAGTAATTGCCTAAAATATAAATAGATAAAAGGCATATTCATTTTAAGGTTTTAACCTTCTAATAAGCAAATCAAATTGTGATATATGCAAGAAAAATTAGCAAGAAAGACCTAGTACATTTTTATGCTTCGTTAACATGACGGATTCAGATAGGTATGTGACTTTGCCAGTAAATCTAGTGTTAATTAAAATATTTGAATAATTCTTTATTAAATTAGTTAATTATTATATCTATTGTTATATTTAAGGTACCCCGTCAAAAAGCCCCGGGACAACACGACCCCTATATTACGGCAAGCGATATATAGGCCCTCGACATAAGGGCCCCCGGCAATAGGGCCCCCGATATAAAGTTCCACGACAAAAGAGCCTATGTTATAAAGGCTCTTGGCAAAACGACCCTTGTCAAAAGGGCATGTAAATAATGTCTTAATTTCTAGTGGGTTTGTGAAATTTATGACATACTTATAGGGGGTCTAAGATTTGTGACATAGAGTGGCTTTGATTGTATATATGTTGACTTCAAAACAACACCAATATTGTATTGTGACGTTGCTATGATGATGTCATCCTTGACTTTTTAAGCGTCAACTGGTGAGTGCCAAAAGAATGCCTACCTATTTCTGGCTACAAACTATTTGGAAAGTTTAAAATAGTTTTCATGCGTTTGTTATTACACATGCATATAGTACCATGGAATCATTTTGGAGGAGGAGTAGTTGGAATTTAATATGGACCAGGATCGGCCGGAATACTAAATTTTGCACGAATTCGATTAATCTTGTCAGCTAAGAATTCACTAAATGCGTTAGCAAGAGTGTCAGGAAGGGAATATGTGGCGGTGTGGGCGAGTGGGGATAAGTGTATAGTTTTTGATGGGGTATGAAACTTCCAGAAACAGTATGTTTTTGCTTACTCAGTGTTTACGCGGTTCTATTGGTGAAGGCCCTTTTGACTGGTCATTTATATTTAATTAAATTTGAAGGGCAACCACGATCCGTGATATTGACTGATTTCGCCTCAAAAGGAATCAATTATACCAACTACAAACATCCCTTCTTAGACCAAATAAAATTATTTCAATAGCTGTAACTAGTTTATGAGGAAAATTTATAAAAATATACTGTGGTCGAATTTTGTCATAAAAGTGCTTAAAGTAGATGATATAGTCGAATAAACACTGAAAATATTTTAGACCAGAATTACATCTGTTTAAGAATAATAAACAACGTAATTAACTACAACTTTTATTAACTAATAAGGTAGTACTTTTAAATATTATATTATTTACCTTGGAGGTTTAGACGCGAGCCACTGTCTGGAGTACGACTTTCTCTAAATATCTTTTGTCGTACTATTATTTTGTCGATTATTTTGTCGGAAAGGTTGGGAGGAACACGGTGGAAATCGATCTAGATATAACTGAAGTATCTTTTGGAATCGATTTGTTCTCTTCTGTTTACTTTTAGTTATTCTTTAAAATTGTATTTGGGAATTGAACTATTTATCCTTTGGGTCGATTGTTTTCTTCTGTTTACTTTTAGTTATCTTTCGAAATTGTATTTGGAAATTAACCTGTTTTGCTTTATTATAATTTTTGTTTAATTGATTTTTTTTGTTCGATATTTTTATAGCGATGGTAAATTATCGCTATATAGTTTTTTAAAATTTTTAAAACGCGACACGCGCCAAACGAAATGACTAGACTTTACGAAACCTTGTTTTTAATAAAAAAATAGAATATAACTATACATTACAAATATTAAATCCACAGTAGATAATATGAGCTTCGATCAAAATTTGAAAATAAATTAAAGTGCTGAAATAACGACAAACTGCTCTTTCAATGTGCAAAATTACATGGTCTTCTAAAAATTCAAAAAAAGGACGTTCCAATGTGCCTGGTTCTTTCCGTGGTAGGTTCAGCTCAGTATAAAATAGCTAAGTGTCATAAGAATGTCAGGATTCATTCGAATTTGTTAATTTCAGAACAAAAATAACTATTGCAGTAGGGTATTGTGTGGACCCGGGAACAAAGACATATGGCGTCATCGATGACGTCACAAAGACATATGACGTCATACCCCCTACCCCCCTACCCCCCGGGGGAGGGGGGGTATTTTTTTTTTTTTTTAAATTTTTTTTTTAAAAATTTTTTTTTTAATTTTTTTTTTAAAAATTTTTTTTTTAAATTTATATTACGTTGCGGTATTTTAAAATTTATATTACGTTGCGGTATTTTAATAATATATTACGTTGCGGTATTTTGAAATTTTAATTATTAAATATATTACGTTGCGGTATTTTAAAAACTTATTTTGATGGTTAAATAAAATAAAATTATTACACACAATACTAAGACAAAATATTCTGTTCCCCTATGGTCACACACACAATGTATAAAAATATTATTAATGTCCACACACGCAACAAGTTAGTGTTCTCATCGATATATTATTATTATTAATCTATATACTCCGAGTTTATCCGACAAAATATTCTGTCCCCCTATGGGTACTGCTAACAAGGGTACTGGTCGCGCTCAACAACTCGCAAGGGTATTATTAAACAATGTAATAAAACATATATTATTATTATTATTATTATTATTATTATTATTATTATTATTATTAATATTATTATTATTATTATTATTATTATTATTATTATTAATATTATTATTACTACTACTATTATTATTATTATTATTATTATCATTATTATTAATATTATTATTATTATTATTATTATATCATTATTATTATTATTATTATTATTATTATTATATAATTTCTATCACAAAACATAGTTAACAAAAAACATAGTCGAATATTATAAAATTTATAGTATTGTGTTAGCACACACTTGTTATAATAATTAGCAATACAGTTTTTATGGTGTATCAAATCAAAACCTTTCTTTTACATTTATAGTCTATCAACCAATCAAAATCATATGGTATTAGTATAAATAAAACATTATATTTTAAATTAATTTAGAAATGTCGCAACCAAATTTTATGGAAAATGTTCTAAACGGAATTGTCACCGCGAATATAGTCGACAGCCTCAATTTCCTGATCAATCGAACCGAACAAATCATTGAAGGTGAACATATCGATTATCAGCAGATGATGGAGATGGAATCCCTGGAAACCAAGAAGTATTACTTCAATAGAATATTTCAGTGTCTTTTCGATGAAGACATGAAATGGACAAGGATAATTGTAGGATTCACCTACATGAAGATAATCATTGCAAAAGGTCAACATGACTCAGAACATTATTATCAGTGGTCTTTAGAAGTAAGATTTCTTTTATAATCTATATTTTAATAATATTCATTTCTAGATAATCAAGTCCAAGTTTACCCCATGGATAGAAGCCAATGGCGGATGGGGTGTATTAAATTAAACTGGCCTGCAATTTTAAAGAAACTGATGAAATCAAAAGAAAAATGAAAAACTTTATAAAACTTACAACTGGAGTTGTTATAATGTATATTTTCTGTAGATATATGAATAAAAATTAATGTTATTGTTTTTAATAGTATATTTAAATGAAAATAATTCAATTTTAAAATTTATTAACACATTCGCAATCGTCATCTCCACATTTCATTATATTTTCAACGACATGATCAATACAATCATTCGTAATATTATCTTTAGGTTCATAGATTTCGTCATCAATTTCTTGAGTATCGGTTTCTTCAAATCTTGAATCTTGACTCTCAACTACCCAGCCGATATTTAATGCATTTGTAACAGATAATATATCCTCAATTTTTACACCAGATATTTCTGCTAATTTTTCCAACAAAAAGTTGATTAATAATTCTAAATAATAAATAATTCAGTATTTAATTAATCATGTTAACCTTTTTCTGCAGTCATTTTCATCACTTTAAAACTATATTATAAGTTTGTTTATAGATTTTCTTTGTTAAATTTGCATGTCATTTGCATTAATGTTGCAATTAATAAAGAGAAAAAACAAATATGACTAATACATTTATTAAATATAACATTAAAATAGTTGTGAAAGTCTAGCAGACATAATTTTCCAAATTGGAGAATACACATCATTATTATCTACTTTATATCCTTGGATTGCAATTGTTATATACCAATTTTCGTTTTCTTTGAAACCGATTTCATCAAAGGAATCATAAAATCTTGCATATCTGTTGTTGAACCAGGCATGTTGATTACAAGATAGATTCGTATTCAACCGTTTGAAAACCTCATCAATAGATTTAATATCTATCATTGAAAGCGTGCCGGATAAGAATTGAAATTTAGTTGGAATTAGCTTGATCGGTGACGCCAATTTCATATTGATTTCTTCTTTTAAAAAATACATTTTATAGTTGTGGAACATTTGAACAGGTTGTACAAGTTCTGGAACAACTTTTGGCTTTTCAGTGCTTGAAATTTTCTTTGTCATCGTGAATTATGATTAAAATGAAATGGTACAGGGTTTTTATACCTATGACTATTGTTTATCAACCAATCAGATTGCTGTATGTCTTTGTTTAAATTGCATGTCTTTGTTTAAATTGCATGTCATTTGCATTAATGTTGCATTAATGTTTTTATTATAAATATTGTTTTTTATTATTATTTCTAATATTACTATTATTATTATTATTACTATTTCTATTACTATTATTATTATTATTTCTATTATTTCGATTTACAAAAACAAAACAATTCAACATAAAAATTTATTTTGATACAATCTGACTCGAGTGGTGATTTCTCAGAGTCTTCACCAAACACCATTCAACATATTGTTGATAACGGAAATTGCAACAGCTACATCCGAAAATGCAAGGAGCCTCTGGTTTCATTTCTTTCATCCCCCTTCCTATCTTGATATCCCATAGAAAGGTGTTTATTATATCAAATATCCAGATTCGTGTTTGGTTGTATACCAAATCCGGAATGATAGCTGTATCTCTATCTTGTAGAATTTCATTTAATTCTGGATAATAGAAGCATAATCTTTGCAGGATAATTGATTGATATTCATCTGTAAAATATATATATTAATGTAATAATAAAAATTTGAAATTACCATAATTTGCATGCTCTTTCATTGAGGTGATTGCGGAACTTTGTATGTTGTACATTTTTGTTGAATAAATGACAACTAAACCGAAAACATTTTGTTATAAATAATCATCAGCCAATTAGATTTCGACCAATCAGAATCATGCATTTCAATTGCATTGAATTTGTAATGATAAATAATTAATTAAGTGATAATAAAAAAGTGATAATTCATTTCCTTCAATTATTGATTTAATTTCAGATATGATATTATCAACTATACATTTGTAATCAATATTTTTTATTCCAAGAATTACTATCTTACCGCTAGCGAATATATTTACACACATAGGGTTATATTTTATATATCTCAAAGCTGGAAATAATTCTGGTTCGTAAAAGCATGGTATTAATTTAGCCAATTTATTTAAATTACAAGAAAAACCTATATCGGAAGTTATGGTTATCGATTGTATTTCTAAATCATAAACATTATATTCACTAGCTTTGATTATTTCCTTACACCCCATAATTCTACATTTACCAGTTTTGAAATATATTATTGGATATTTTTTACTTCTATTGATGAGTTGTTGTGGTTTCCCCATTGGAAATACCATTTTTGATACATCAGCTTTTGCCCTGTAATTTATATTTGAAAGCATTTTAATGAAATAATTATAAAAACTCTGTTATATATAGTTATTTTAAAAAGGAGTTCATTTAAATTATCAATATAATTAATAATTATATATAGTTTAAATTTAAAAAATGGAATTACGAAATGATGCAGTATACCAAATCGTTGGTCCAAGTGGTAGCGGAAAAACATTATTTGTTTGTAAATTACTAAAATCAAATTTGTTCAAAACAAAATTCAACAATATTTATTGGCATAGGGGCGCCGATGAAGAACATGGATTGACACAATCAAGTTTCTGTCAATTGAAAAACATGAAAATAGTAAAGGGTTTTGATAAAAACTGGTCAAGTCGTTTGAAGAAAGATGATGTAATCATTATCGATGATTTGTATCAAGAAGCCAATAAAGAAAAGGATTTTAATAATTTATTCACAAAAATCAGCAGACATGTTGGTGTAACAGTTATTTTCATAACACAAAATTTATTTCATCAAGGTGGGGCACATCGAACACGTAATTTAAATGTACAATATCTAGTTATTTTCAAGAATCCTAGAGATGCAACTGTCATTGATTTTCTTGGACGACAAGCATACCCTAATAACCGTAATTTTCTTATCAATGCATTTCAAGATGCTACGAAAATACCTCATGGGTATATATTTCTCGATTTCACACAACAATGTCCTGATGATATACGGGTAAAAACAGATATTTTCAACCCAAAAGGTGCCATGGTTTATAAACAAAGATCAAAACAAAATTGAAAACATATAAATCATGTTTTCAAAAACAAGGATATCGAGTAAAAAACAACCAAAAGTTCCACCAACAACTAGTTATACTCCATCTAAAGAACTTATTACAGAAAATTTTCCTGCAATGAATCTTATTTCGAAAAATCCTAAACCTAAACCTAAAAGTAAAACCACTAAGAAAGTAAAAGTTGTTAAAAATCATCGGAGTTTCCCGTTTTTCAATACATTGTTAAAAGCACCCAGTATGAAAAGAAACAGTATTTTACAATCTTTTCCAAATTATGTTGTCGATGATTTACTCGATATTATACTTAAAGTAGTCAAAGGCAAGATTAAAATCAGTAAATCTAAAAAGCAATTATTGAGTAAACATAGGAAACCTTTGCTATCATTAGTAAATAATAAAAATCGTCAACAAATGAGAAAAATTATATATAAACAACAAGGGGGATTTATCGATGATACCTTTAGCAATATCATTATTAGGTGGAATAATAGGAAGTCGATCATAAACAATGGGTGCTAATCCTTCATTACCAGACATTAAATTTAATATTAAATCTTCTTGTTGTAATGGAGAAGATTTGGACGAACCCCGAAGACGAAGCCGGTTTCGGTGGAGTGGCAAAATTAAACAAAAGAGTTCCGAATTCGAAAAAGGAAACCCAGAAGTGGTTATCAGACCAGCTTGCGTACAGTTTGAACAAACCAATGCAGAAACGATTCCCAACAAGAGTATATAAAACATATGGAATAAATGATTTATGGCAAATGGATTTGATGGAGATGATACCTTATTCGAAAATTAACAATGGGAATAAATATATTTTAACATGTATTGATGTATTCAGTCGGTTTGCCCGAGCAATACCTGTCAAGGCAAAATCTGCAGATGAAATGTCTAAAGCTGTTAATGATTTATTTAAAGATGGACATCCTAATAACTTGCAAACGGATTTAGGTATTATTATTATTATTATTATTTGTATTATTATTATTATTATTATTATTATTATTATTATTATTATTTTTAGGTAAAGAATTCTACAACAGTAAAGTCAAGCAAATCCTCAATAAATTGAAAATAAACCATTACTCGGTACATTCTCAATACAAAGCTGCTCATGTTGAAAGATTTAACAGAACATTGAGAGATAGATTAAAGAAATTATTCGTGCATCAAGGTAATAAAAAATGGGTAAATGCTTTACCGAAAATAATAACAAGTTATAATCATTCATCACATCGAGGACTTAATGGATTAAGACCGGTTGATATTACATCAAAAACATTGACTTCTAAGAAATCTGTAAAAATTGCAAAACCTAAATATAAAGTCGGTGACCATGTTAGAATTAGTAAAATTAGTGCATCACCATTTATTAAAAATTTCGATACAAATTGGAGTGATGAAGTCTTTGTAATTTCAAAAATAAATACTAGTCAGAATCCTGTAATGTATGTCATCAGTGATTATGATAACAATATTGTACAAGGAAAATTTTATGAGCAAGAATTACAAGTTATTCCTCCTCCAAAAGTATTTAGAATTCAAAAGATATTGAAAACTAAAAAGGTCGGCAAGGATAAACAATACTATGTCAAATGGCATGGTTATCAAACCCATCATGGATATCAGAAAAGGATCTAGTAAAGTGAATTTTTATACTATTTTACCAAGCAATAGTTGCCCATTAATTCATCCAGACAATCAAGCCAGTAAATTTATGGTCAATCTCCAGAATCCGATTTCTTTAAATGGGGACTGGGAAGTTGCACTGCAAGATTTTACATTCGTGTACAACACATTCCCATTTTATAGTCAATGTAAGATTGATTTCAAAAGGAATGCTATGAAAACATGTAGCGGTATCTTTATTATCAGTAATTATGATAAAACATATCATATTCCAAATCAGATATTAGATCAGCACTGCTCTATGTTTTACAAGGATGGATTAAATATCAGTTGTGATTTTAAACCATTTACAATAACATTCGAATATATTGAAGATGCCAAACGATTGGGTTGCAATAAGTTGAAAAATGAAGTTATGGAAACCGAATATTTATTACGCTTTAATCTATTTGAAGCAAACAGTGTAATGAGAGAAGAAATCAAAATATCTGTGTCGTATAATAATGAAGTTGAAGAATCATTCACCTTTGCTGACGAATTATATATTGATAAACTTGATGTGTTACTTAAATATTTAAAGTACAATTGTTCACACATATTTAAAAGTTTGGACATTGTGAAAGATCTGTTATTTACATTCAGTTTGAATGATGACATTTGCGAAGTTACATTTGATAAAAATTTGACAAATACACTTGGATTAGAGAAGCAGCAATATCGGGAAAAATCGGCTGGTATCTGAATACTTGAACATCATCAACAAATGTTCATATATACTAATATTATTGAGCCTATTATTGTTGGTGATTCCAGTGTTCCTCTTTTGAAATCGGTATGGATTGGAAAATATGAACATGATGAAGTTGTCAATATAAATATAGATAATCCCATGTATTTACCAATTTCAAGCTCATGTATAAACAATATAGAAATAAATATTCGTGATGATAGTGGAAAACTTATAAACTTTCCAAAAGGTTCAAAAACTCATTTGACATTACATTTTCGTAAAATAAATGGCTAATTCTGATATTATTAGTATGTATAGTGATAGCCAATCTGGCGGTGAATTACCATATTTTATTGGTAAACAGTACGGATCGGGATGGTTGAGAACAATTGGTAGATTTGCATTGCCTTTTCTTAAACGTATTGGTAGTTTTGGTATGAAAACTGCAAAAGATATTATTATGAATGAACAGAAAATATTACCATCTCTAAAATCAAATGCTTTAGCTGAATTAGGGAAGGTTCTACCTGGAGTTGCTGGTATGTTTCAAAAAGATAC
>CAUHTR010005043.1:0-12508 GCA_959609185.1 Schmidtea polychroa | reverse complement strand
AATAATAATAATAATAATAATAATAATAATAATAATAATAATAATAATAATAATAATAATTAGTTAAACATACATGGCAATGATTTAATTATAAGATAACGCCAATCAAACATTTTTTTCACGATTAATTTCGACAGTTTTCCTGTCATCATCAGGTGGGATATATTACTCATTAAATAAAGGATTTTAAACAAATTTAATTATATATAAAAATTTTTTATTTTATAAAAATATTATTTTTTATAAACTTTAACATTTAAAATTTAATTTAATATAACAATAAGGGCTGTAAGATTAAAATAGGTATGTCTGATTTTAAAATTTTATTAAAAAACTTCGATAATTATTGGGAACTTGTGATTTGTGAGGCGTTGTTGATAAAATCATTGAATCCGAAAATTAATGTGCAGAATGCTGTAAATACTTGTGTGTTGAGTGTTTTTAAATAAGCTTTTGTGTATTGTATGTATTGATTGTTGTGTTAAATTAAATAATTGATAAAAAATTTTTAAATTTTTAAATTATTAAATTAAATTTTAAATGTTAAAGTTTTTAAAAAATAATATTTTTATAAAATAAAAAATTTTTATATATAATTAAATTTGTTTAAAATCCTTTATTTAATGAGTAATATATCCCACCTGATGATGACAGGAAAACTGTCGAAATTAATCGTAATAATAATCATAATAATCATAATTTCGTAATGAATAGATATAAACACGTTTTAAGGTGATTTGATGAATGAAAAAAATTAAAATATAGGAATAATAAAGTATACTTTATCGGAAAAGGAAGCCACTGTTGATCCTCCACCAACATACAACAAGAATTTTGAATTTGAATCTGGCAATGGTAATTCTGGCATACTTTCCAACCCAAACCTTTCGGTAATTTCATCATAGAAAATAGCGTTGCCACTGGCCTTATGTTGAATAACCGAAACCGGAATTCCCTCTTCACATTCGTAATGATATTCTTTGAATTTGAAAAGGTCAATGTCATTCTCTGACTCCAATTTTGTATTTAACAATTCTAACTGAGTCCCATCCTCATTCGCCTTCAACCAGTAGTATCTGTCATTATAACAGGAATACACAGATTCTGTAAAGTTTATCATGACTGTCCTTTGAATGTATATTATACGAATGTATATTGTCATAAAATCAGAAAAGTTCTTTAAACTGATATTCACTTGATTTATTTTATAATACAAATTTGTAATATTTTGGACTTTGATACACTAAATCATTCCGTTGATACAGTCAATCTGTTTTCAGGTTAGCCATTCTATTTGTCCATTAAGGGTCATTTAAATGGTTCGTAAACAAAGGATGGGTTATAAGGTATGGACTCTAGCACTATAGATTCTCTCACGTTTTATAAGTGACATATCAAGAGGTACGCAAGAATAACACAATCAGGGTTATATATATATATATATATATATATATTTGAGAGACTTGAGTTTTAATCAAGTAATCACCATTTTCATTTTGATCTTTGTCCAGTAAAATGAAAATCAGTCTTAATATTTCAAATTGTTGTTTAAATTAAGCCTTCAAAATTTTGATTAGAAATTTATGATAAATCCTCCATTTCGCTTCCCACTATCTTGTTCGATGACTTCCCTGATATTTCAGTAAAATAAGAAAGGAAATCCTCCGCTACATTCACATAAGAATAAGTCAAACATAAAAATAAAGTACCTAATTTTCGGTAAGCAGCAAGTGCCATTTTTTCTTCAATAACCTTTCAAGGGCAGCATAATGCCATAAAGTACGTCAAGTTCATCAAATATATGGTATTTGATTCATACAATTTTGTTGGTAATTAGTGGCCCGCAGCCTCGTTACCCACACAGCCCACATGATTACATTATTTTATCAAAATTAATCTGGTTTATGTAATTTCAATTACAATTATCCATTGCATAATACAGTGGTTCTCAACCCGTGTTCCGCGAAAAAAGTGACATTTTATCTTTATTATTTATACAATTTATTTTTAAAAAAATTGCCATTCGAGATATTAAAAGACAATTTGTATTCTCAGTAATACACAGAATAATTTTATTCAATAATTGATATTTAACAATATCTTTTGTGTCTTTTTAATTAACACTAAAATTTATGCAATTTGCATGAATCGGAAACAACGGTTCTTTTTCTATAAAACCAAAGTATTTTTAGAAATACAGGTAAGCTTTAATCAATAATAAAACAATTTAAGTAATAAATAATTTATTTTTACATTTCCTTAGTTCAATAATGTCAAAACCATTGTCATGCGCTCTGAAAAGAAAAATTAAGAAGCAAAAACTTGAAGAAAGTAAATCAATGTCGCAAAAACTTGTAAAATGACTGAGAAAAGATACAATAGAAGTCGGAGAAGGGTCTTCTAATAAAGCCAGTTAGAGTTTACAATATGATGTTGCCAGACAATAATTGGACTTGGACTGTATTAGTAGTGATAGAATTACTTCAGATCAGGGTACAATAACTACACAAGTGAACGAGAATGAAATAAATTTGTCATCTGTAACTAAAAATTACAATGATACCCATTCTTGGTCAGTAATTACAAATAAATTATTAAATTGCCTTGTCAAATATGGTGTAGAGCAAGGTGAGGACATCAACTTTACTAATCTTGCATCAGATAATCTAGGGCAAGAGTTCTCAACCTTTTCATAGTACCGTACCTATACGCTGTAAACAATTTTATGGCGTACCGGTAAACCTAATTTTTTTAATGGGGTATAAAATGCAATGGAGATTTGTAATAAAGAGAAGTTATTTGGGATATATATATATATATATATATATATATATATATATATATATATATATATATATATATATATATATATATATATATATATATATATATATATATATACTTACTGCTAAACATATAAATAAAATATAATTATGACTTAAAATTAGTTAGTGAGAAGGTTGGGTCAGTTTATTATTTACTAAAGAAGAAATATTTGGCTCAATGTTTGTCAGTTTAAGGCGAAGATCCGATTCAATGTATGGGTTATTGTAGTCATGTTTGTTTTCGCAAAACAGATTTTTAATAGATTTTTGTTTTAAATATAGCAAAGTAATGCGCGTACCGGTACTCATGGTTGGAATTCCCTTATCTAGGGCATAAATTTACAAAAGACTGCTGAAATGTGAAACAAATTAACGGCAAAACTATTAAAAGAAAATGATTGTTATATTCAATGAACCAAAATGCTATATTTTGTTTTCCATGTATGCTTTTTGGACACAAATCACATACTATTTCTGATCTACACAAAGGATTCCATGATCGGAGTCAACTACATCCTGTGATTTTGCAACATGAAAATTGTTAAATAAAACTAGAAGTCGAATTCAAATTGTATTCAAAAAACTCTGACATAATCGGGTTGACTAAACAAATCATTAAATTGACGATTAAGCATTTATAAATAATAATAATAATTATGTACGCCATAATATAATACGAATATAATACTTTAATATGTATATGTTAATTTCTTAATAGTAATAATTCAGATGTACATTTATTATTATAATATTAAATTGTGCTAATAATTAAATCTTCCTCACATCCCCCCCTGTTTAAAAGGCCTTAGCCATTCTACATTTCGAATCATTGTTTTACCTTCTTTATCCATAAGCTCGTAACTTCTATCATGTAATTTTTTTATCACTCGAAAAGGTCCTCTGTATCTATCATCTTCTTTTTTCCTTATGTCTATCTTTACCAAAACGTTGTCATCTATTTTAAATTCTCTATTAATTCTATCTGCGTTTCTGTACTTAACATTTCTTTGCTTTTCTTGTATTTCTTCAATGATTCTAATTCGGTCATTATTTACTTCCTTTTTGTTTTGCCATTCTCTTGTTATTCGAAACCCAAATACTATTTCCGCTGGACTTTTCCCTAATGTACTTTGTACGGTTGCGTTCAAAGCAAATTCAATTTCTGGTAATACCTCTACCCAATTGCTTTTTAATCTATCTTTGATTGCGGTACTCATGAAATCTCTTATTGTTCGAAATTGCCGTTCTATTAATCCATTTGCACTATGATGGTATGGACTTGAAAATTGAAGCATTATGTTATGAGTTTTAGCTAATTCTTTCATCACACCTGATTCAAATGTCTTTCCACAATCTACTTGAATTATCCTAGGAGAACCGTATTTTAGAATCCAAAATTTCATTATTGTGTCAGCTGTTGTTTTCTCATCTTGCTTAGAAACTGCTGTAAGGGAAATATATCGAGTGCACATATCAATAATTCCTAAAATATACTTTTTTCCATGTACACTTGTTTTCAAAGGTCCACAAAAATCTATAGCAATTGTTTCAAACGGTTTCGACACTTCCGTTTTTAGTATCGTTTCCTTTGTTTTAGTTGTTAGTGTTTTTCTTTTTTGGCATAATTCACAATTTTGAATAGTTTCTGTAGTTATCATTTGTAATTCCTCCATGTCATAATTTACTTTTATGTAGTCAATCACTTTTTTGCAACCTGCGTGGCATAGGATTTTATGCATTTCTTTGATAAATTTTTCGCGATTGTTTTTAGGAATCCAAATTTTATTTTCTTTTGTCATGATAACATCATCATCAATCTTAAATTTAGTTTTTACGTTTTTCATGATCAATCCTTTTTGCTTTTCTATCTCAACATTATCCTTTTGCCAAATCACACCTTGCTTAACAGCTGTCATTGTTAAAAGTCTTGTTTTCATTTTTTCTATTTTAGGATTTTCATGAACTTCCATACATTGAGTACATCGTCCACATTTATCTCGAGATAAGGCATCTGCATTGGTATGTTCAATACCTTTTCTAAATGAAATATCCATATCCAAACTGCTAAGAAAATTTATCCAAGTTTGGAATTGTGCCGTGATTGGCTTTTTTGTTGTCATCATGAATGTTATTGCTTTATGGTCCGTTCTTAATTTGAATTTTTTTCCATACAAATAATGTTTAAAATGTTGAGTAAAATAATAAATGGCCAATAACTCCTTCCTTGTTATACAATAACCTATTTCATGCTTATTCATTGAATGCGAACCATATGCAATTACTCGCTCATGTCCCTGTTCGTCTAACTGTGATAAAACCGCACCAATTGTATCAAAACTTGCATCAGTATCCAAAATAAATTCTTTCTGAAAGTTAGGGTATATTAATACTGGTGTTTTCGATAATGCATTTTTTAATTCTTCAAATGCTTCTTCACATTTTTCTGACCATATAAGTTTTTCATTAGTCGTACCACATATAGACTCTAATATTCGTGAAAACATTGAATAATTTTTTATAAATTTTCTATAATAATTACACAACCCCAAAAAACTTCTTAGTTGTTTCAAACATTTAGGTCTAACAAAATTTTTAATTGCTTCAATTTTATTTTCATCCACTTTCACACCTTCATTATTAATTATATGGCCTAAAAATTTTGTCTCATTTGTTAAAAATGTACATTTTTCTGGATTTACTCGTAATCCCGCTTCCTTAATTTTCATTAGTACTTCATTTATTCTTTTAAAATGCTCTTCTTTATTTGTAGAAAATATTAATATGTCATCCAAATATACAATAGCTGTATTCCACAGAAGTTTTCCTAAAACCATAGTCATTAATTTTTGAAATGTAGCCGGTGCTGCAGCAATTCCAAAAGGCATTCTATTAAAACAGTACTGTCCGCTCCTTGTTGAAAATGCGGTTTTTTCTTGTGAATTATTTGTTAACTCCACTTGATAATATGCACTTCCAAGATCTATAGTACTAAAAAACTTGGATCCGTTGAGTGAATCTAACATTTGTTCAATATTAGGCATTGGAAATATTTGTCTTTCTGTTATTTTATTGAGGTTTCTAAAATCCAAACACAATCTGATGTCATCCTTTTCTTTTTTCCAAACACATACCAATGGAGTATTCCAACTCGAATCACATTTCCTAATAATACCATTTTCTTCCAAATTTTGTATAGCCTCCTCAATCTTTTCTTCTAAATGAGCCGGTTGTCGTCTAGGGTTCATGTGGATTGGGCCTTCAGTAGTTTTGATTTCATGCCTTAATAAATATGTTTTTCCAATGTCCCATTTATCCGCCATAAAAACTTCTTTATTTTCATTAATTATCTGATACATTTTATCTCCTTTTTTTAAATCAAATAATTTTATTGCTCGACTAAATCTTTTCTCATCATTATTTGAGTTGCTAAATCTTGCCTCAATATTACAAATTTCATTAAAATTATTTTCTATTTCCGTATTTTCAGTTATACTATCGTTTATTTTCATTAACTTGATGTTGAATTGACGAAGTAAATCTATCCCACCAATAATTGGCGGTGAAACCTTTTAACAACAACAAAAATTACATTCTCTTCTTTGTTACCGATTTGAATCTTCAATTTAACATTGCCAAATGTTTCCAATGGACTACCATTTGCACACCAAATTCCTTCATTGTGAGGTTTAATATCTATCCCACCTATTTCTTTGATGATCGAGCTATCTATAACATTCATTCTGGCCCCCGTATCCAATAGACAATGTTTAAAATAAATCCTATTAATCCCAACTATTATGCTTGGTCTTCCACCCATCTTATCATATACAATTTCTAAATCGTCATTTAAAACAGAAATATTATTTATATGTTTATCCAATGTTTCGTCATAAACAAACTTTTTATTGCTATTTATTAATTTTGCCTCACAAATACTTATTATCTTCTTACAATTCTGATCACATTTATTTTCAATTACATTAATTTCATCACGCATCAAATTACAATCATTAATATCAGTTTTATCTCTTATGTCATATATAATCTTACTGTTACTCTGATTATCTTTCTTCATTACATCATATTTTTTTAATTTAATTTTCACGTTTTTAATACTATTTTCTAAAATTACATCTGATTTAAATTTAATTTTTTTTACATTTAAATTTGATTTAGATATACTGTCTAAATTATTATTACTACTTTTAAAACTATATATACTGTCTAAATTACTATTATTATTAAAAAATATACTATACTTATCTTGGCGCACACAATCATCATTATTACCCTTTAATGCATGGCTCCTATCATCTCGCCTAATGATGGAGCCTTCCCATTTGGGTGTTCATCACTTCGGGTAGACTGAGAATCCTCCGCTTCGTTTCCGCGGTCTTCCATAGCTGCCACTCTTCGATCGGCGTATCTGTCTTGATATCGTCTGTTATCTTCGTAATTTCTAGATTGGTTTCTTCCTGATGATCGTGTGTCTGCTGTTCCCCAACATTGAAATCGCAAATGACCACGTTTTCCACATCCTGAGCATGAAATCGATGGACATTCTCCCCGGTGATGGCCAGATTCCTTACAAGCGTTGCATCTCAATTCCGAATTTATCGTGTTATTTTTGCATTCTCTAATCATGTGTCCTTCTTTTCCACATCCATAACACTTCTTTTTTGGGCATTCTCGACTCGAATGTCCTAGTTCTTGACAATTCCAACATGTGACAACGCGACTTCCACTTGCTCTGTTGTCTCTTTGGTAATACTTTTGATTAGTATTCCTTCCAGAATCGAATCTTTGAGTGTGCGGAATAGAATTGAATCTTGGTTCAAAATTTCGTCTTTCTTGAACATTAGAAAAATTGCGTTGTCGATCTTGTATATCGGCAAATCCTTGTCGTTTCTTTATTACGTTTGCGAACGTTTCTTTCCTTTGCATAACTGCAATACTAGAAACTTCAATGTTGATAGCATCAACTTTACGAATTACGTCCTTGATCTCTTCGACTTTTAAAGCGTCTCGCATCTTGATCTCTTTTTGGATTTCTTTGTCTTTGACACAATGTATCAAAAAATAAGCGACTAATTCGTTTTTATCCCACTTGTGTTTCAATACTTTGTCGACCATTTTCTCAATCTTTTCGAAAAACACTGGCGCTGCATCGTTATCTTTCTCATAATTGTATAAGTTCAAAAAATCGCCTATCAGTGTTGACGGCTTCTTGAAAGCTTCTCTGAGTCTATCTTCAAAATTAATAAATTTGACATCGACGGCTTCATAAATCGGTAAAATATCTCTTGAAATAAGGCATTTTATCATCATATTTTGGTTATCTTGATCTAGACCACATAACTGAAAATATCGCTTACATTCTTCAATGAAAGTTTCGATTTCGTCTCTTCCGTCGTAAACATCCGGAATCATCTTGTTCACTATTGCCAGGGTCGCCATGTTAAATAAAACTAGAAGTCGAATTCAAATTGTATTCAAAAAACTCTGACATAATCGGGTTGACTAAACAAATCATTAAATTGACGATTAAGCATTTATAAATAATAATAATAATTATGTACGCCATAATATAATACGAATATAATACTTTAATATGTATATGTTAATTTCTTAATAGTAATAATTCAGATGTACATTTATTATTATAATATTAAATTGTGCTAATAATTAAATCTTCCTCACAAAAATTATTCTTAGCATGAAGAAGACTGTTAAACCGTCGAAATATATAGCTATGTTATATTTTAATGTACTTATTTGGATATTTCTATTATAAAACTTTGCTATCATTCTTTGATTTTTAAAATAGTTTACATTAAATATTTACTTTAACATTTTTATCAATTAGTGGGCTGATATTATAAAAGGGCAGAAAAATAATTTTAGTAAGAAAAATAAAAACACTCATTCAATATACAAAACAATCTAATAACAAAATTGCACAAAAAGGGATACCAATTATATACAATATATCTTTATACGGGAATTTAAAATTAATAAAAAGAGCTTGAGGACTATAAATCAGTCAATATATCGAAGTTTTTGATATTCACGAATTTTCGGCACTGCCTTTTCAAGTGAATGTTTTAATTTAAATTTAAATAAATATACCTAATTTCAATGAATAAAAGTTTCTATAATACAGGTTGGTGTACACACCAATTATAGGTGACTCACCATTTGTGATGAAATGGAGTTAATTTATTTTTAATTTTAAGTAAATTTTAAGGGTTGAATTTTGATTTTATATAGTTATGAAATCATAATTCAAGTTCTTAAATATTGCTTTTAGTCAACATTTGTGTTATAATTTCTGCTTTTTTTAGGAATTTATACATGAAAATTATTTTGGAATATTTTTGATATAATGTATATTATATTAATTTTGAATTAAAATTTATTAAAGAAAGTTATCGTCAAACACATCTATTTTTTAATATATTTAGGGAAAAGTGTCGTATATGAATAAAATAGTTTTTTTAAGTTTTGTAATCTTCTTTCTTCGAATTATTGTTCCAATCGATTTTTTGATGATTCTCAATAATCTTTCAAATTCATAGTAATCTTTACCATTTTCGAAGATGTTAATTAATTGAATTTTGTCATGTTCTGACATTCCATCAAAATATTATTTTTTTAAACTAAGTTATTGAAATTTACAATTTTCGCTTTCGTCCCTCAAAATCAAGAGGTAGAAGAACATTGTGGAATATTTCAAATTTCATCTTCACAAAATGGCAAAATTTGAAAAAAAATATCTGAAATACTGTAAAAATATTTAAATTATTTATAATTTAATGTATACATCTTACGTTTTCAGCTCTTCACCTTCACAAAAAGCAACTTTTACCATTTTAATTGTAAACAATTTAATTTGTTTTGAATATCCAAAAATATAAAATATTTAAACAAGAAACAAAAATATTTATTGAAAATAAATGAAGAAAAAATTATTTATTTACACATTATTTGTACATAATACATTTACTGAAAGTTAATTTAAAAATTACAATATTTATTCATTAATTAACAAATATTAAGTTGATTAAAACAAAATATATTTATTACAAATTGAAAAAATATTTGACATTAATTTGAAAAAATTTTCCACTGAAAACCTTTAATGTGATTTGCGCAAATGTTTTTTCAAGTCAAAATTCCTACAAAATCCTTTATTGCAAAGTCGACAAACAAACGGTTTGGACTCATTATGGGTATGCATGTGAGACGTCAAATTGTACAGCTGATGGAAAGCTTTGCCACATAGGAAACATTTACAACGTTTCTCGTTTGAATGTGTTAACTTGTGATTTTTGTAATTGCCTTTCTGGTGGAAACCCTTGCCACAGCTTTCACACTGATACATTTTGACACCTTTGGAAAAAGTTATATCTATATACGGTATAGAACTTTTATTATATTACTTTGATGGATTCTCACGTGAGTATTGAGTGTTGAGCTTCTGTTGAATGACTTGCCACAAACTTTGCATTGATGAGGTCTTTCAGTGGTATGAATAATCTTATGACGACATAAAGTACTGGCTTGTCGAAATCCTTTCCCACAAATCTACAATGATAATTTTAAATAAATAGTTAAACATACATGGCAATGATTTAATTATAAGATAACGCCAATCAAACATTCTTCTCACGATATATTTCGACAGTTTTCCTGTCATCATCAGGTGGGTTATAATAACTATACAAATTAAGGATTTTAAAGAAATTTATTAATTATATAAAAAAAAATTTTTTATTTAATAAAAACATTAAATTATTTTTAAAAATTATAATTAAATTAATATATTATTTTTAAAATTTTAGCATTCACAATTTAATTTAATAATTTAAAAAATTTTATTAATTATTTAGTTTAACACAACAATCAATACATACAATATACAAAAATAAATTATTTAAAATCTTTTAAAATACAAGTGTTCACTGCATTCTGCACATTAATTTTCAGATTAAATGACTTTATCAACAACGCCTCACAAATCCCACGTTCCCAATAATTATCGAAATTTTTTAATAAAATTTAAAATCAGACATTCCTATTTTAATCTTACAGCCTTCATTGTGCTCACTAATAATTTTAAGCTATATGTATTTCTTCTGTAAATATTAATTTTAAAATAAAAATAAAATATAATCTGCAGGTTTCTGATAATTTACTAATGTAGGGTTTAGCCATCCTCCCTACTATAACTTAGGTTTGATTTAGTTGACATTTCTAAGACAGACTAGAGGAGGAGAAAGAATGATACAAATTGTGAAATATTTGTCAACTGACTTGGAATATAAATCTAATCATTTTTTCTAAAATTTATTGAACAAATGGTTGTAATAATTAGGGTCCACCAATGGACAATGTAAAGGACAAATAACTTTATTTTGCATATAAAAAGATGTAGAAGTTGGGAATGAAATAATATACAAATCTAAATTCCTTCCGATTAAGGAAGAATTGTCAAAACAAAAAAGCTGTAATTGTAAAAGCAAATTTAGAGTTAAAAAGCTGATTAACACCACTGATTAAATTATAAAACTTGCTGTCCTTATTTTTATACACAAACAAACTTGCATTATTATTATTCATAGAATATCAATTTTATGATGTAATTATAATTCAATATAATGGGATATTGTAAATTGTGATATCGATAATAAATTAATATATTATTAAGTGATGAATTCTTGGTAGAAGCATAAATTAAAAGGTTAAACAATTGACAAAATAAGGCTTTGCTGAAAAATATATTTTTAAATCGAAACTTCTCGCTTAATAATTATTTTGTAACAAAAACTTATCTTGACCATTCCTTGTTTAAAATTAATAAATGGTTGAGAGTTTGGCATTTTAATATTTAAAGTACCTAGAGTCATAGATAAAGTAAAAATTAATAATTGCTCTTTAACTGAATTCTTATTAACACGTTCGCTGCCAATTACGACATAACTCGTATATTATGTTTCATTTATTACGCCAACTCTGAGTTATCTCGTAAAACGATTATTATTTTTGTAGTCATGTAATAGACTGTTAGTTGAAGCTACATACTAAGGATTTGAAAACGAAAGTAGGTACTTAACACGTATGCTGTCAACTAGGAAATATCTCAATGTAAATATATTAATTGAGAAAATATGAAAATAATATGCTATTAAAATATTAATTTTCAAAAAACAACCCCTATATATGATGTGACTTTCAGGTAAAAATATGAAATTGTGTATAGCAGCGAATGTGTTAAGATCCACTACAGTTTTTGAATTAATTGTATCATTTTGAATTTGCAACAAATTAAAAAGTGAAATATGTTAAAATCATTTATCACTAAAGTTTAGTCAACAAATTTCGTTATGCCACAACAATAAGTCAAAATTTGTCACTTAGTTGTTTACGTGCTTCGTACCAGGTCTTGAACAACAAAGGTTTGTAAGAGTGTGCCACGTAGCTTTACCCGGTGGTACTATAAACACTAAAAGACTTATTCTTAGATTTCACCTATCAAAAAAAGTAACTCTAAAGTTTCTTGGGTGAAAATAGACCCCGGGACGGATGAAGGTTAAATTATTTTAATTTAGCAAAATCAGAACCTTTGTCATATGAAATCCCCTTTCTTCAACCTTAACTTATATGACTAATTATTAACATAA
>CAUHTR010005042.1:0-15642 GCA_959609185.1 Schmidtea polychroa | reverse complement strand
TGTATNATGTGAGGAAGATTTAATTATTAGCACAATTTAATATTATAATAATAAAGGTACATCTGAATTATTACTATTAAGAAATTAACATATGCATATTAAAGTATTATATTCATATTATATTATGGCGTACATAATTATTATTATTATTTATAAATGCTTAATCGTCAATTTAATGATTTGTTTAGCCAAACCGATTATGTCAGAGTTTTTTGAATACAATTTGAATTCGACTTCTAGTTTTATTTAACATGGCGACCCTGGCAATAGTGAACAAGATGATTCCGGATGTTTACGACGGAAGAGACGAAATCGAAACTTTCATTGAAGAATGTAAGCGATATTTTCAGTTATGTGGTCTAGATCAAGATAACCAAAATATGATGATAAAATGCCTTATTTCAAGAGATATTTTACCGATCTATGAAGCCGTCGATGTCAAATTTATTAATTTTGAAGATAGACTCAGAGAAGCTTTCAAGAAGCCGTCAACACTGATAGGCGATTTTTTGAACTTATACAATTATGAGAAAGATAACGATGCAGCGCCAGTGTTTTTCGAAAAGATTGAGAAAATGGTCGACAAAGTATTGAAACACAAGTGGGATAAAAACGAATTAGTCGCTTATTTTTTGATACATTGTGTCAAAGACAAAGAAATCCAAAAGAGATCAAGATGCGAGACGCTTTAAAAGTCGAAGAGATCAAGGACGTAATTCGTAAAGTTGATGCTATCAACATTGAAGTTTCTAGTATTGCAGTTATGCAGAGGAAAGAAACGTTCGCAAACGTAATAAACAAACGACAAGGATTTGCCGATATACAAGATCGACAACGCAATTTTTCTAATGTTCAAGAAAGACGAAATTTTGAACCAAGATTCAATTCTATTCCGCACACTCAAAGATTCGATTCTGGAAGGAATACTAATCAAAAGTATTACCAAAGAGACAACAGAGCAAGTGGAAGTCGCGTTGTCACATGTTGGAATTGTCAAGAACTAGGACATTCGAGTCGAGAATGCCCAAAAAAGAAGTGTTATGGATGTGGAAAAGAAGGACACATGATTAGAGAATGCAAAAATAACACGATAAATTCGGAATTGAGATGCAACGCTTGTAAGGAATCTGGCCATCACCGGGGAGAATGTCCATCGATTTCATGCTCAGGATGTGGAAAACGTGGTCATTTGCGATTTCAATGTTGGGGAACAGCAGACACACTATCATCAGGAAGAAACCAATCTAGAAATTACGAAGATAACAGACGATATCAAGACAGATACGCCGATCGAAGAGTGGCAGCTATGGAAGACCGCGGAAACGAAGCGGAGGATTCTCAGTCTACCCGAAGTGATGAACACCCAAATGGGAGGGCTCCATCATTAGGCGAGATGATAGGAGCCATGCATTAAAGGGTAATAATGATGATTGTGTGCGCCAAGATAAGTATAGTATATTTTTTAATAATAATAGTAATTTAGACAGTATATATAGTTTTAAAAGTAGTAATAATAATTTAGACAGTATATCTAAATCAAATTTAAATGTAAAAAAATTAAATTTAAATCAGATGTAATTTTAGAAGATAGTATTAAAAACGTGAAAATTAAATTAAAAAAATATGATGTAATGAAGAAAGATAATCAGAGTAACAGTAAGATTATATATGACATAAGAGATAAAACTGATATTAATGATTGTAATTTGATGCGTGATGAAATTAATGTAATTGAAAATAAATGTGATCAGAATTGTAAGAAGATAATAAGTATTTGTGAGGCAAAATTAATAAATAGCAATAAAAAGTTTGTTTATGACGAAACATTGGATAAACATATAAATAATATTTCTGTTTTAAATGACGATTTAGAAATTGTATATGATAAGATGGGTGGAAGACCAAGCATAATAGTTGGGATTAATAGGATTTATTTTAAACATTGTCTATTGGATACGGGGGCCAGAATGAATGTTATAGATAGCTCGATCATCAAAGAAATAGGGGGGATAGATATTAAACCTCACAATGAAGAAATTTGGTGTGCAAATGGTAGTCCATTGGAAACATTTGGCAATGTTAAATTGAAGATTCAAATCGGTAACAAAGAAGAGAATGTAATTTTTGTTGTTGTTAAAAAGGTTTCACCGCCAATTATTGGTGGGATAGATTTACTTCGTCAATTCAACATCAAGTTAATGAAAATAAACGATAGTATAACTGAAAATACGGAAATAGGAAATAATTTTAATGAAATTTGTAATATTGAGGCAAGATTTAGCAACTCAAATAATGATGAGAAAAGATTTAGTCGAGCAATAAAATTATTTGATTTAAAAAAAGGAGATAAAATGTATCAGATAATTAATGAAAATAAAGAAGTTTTTATGGGGGATAAATGGGACATTGGAAAAACATATTTATTAAGGCATGAAATCAAAACTACTGAAGGCCCAATCCACATGAACCCTAGACGACAACCGGCTCATTTAGAAGAAAAGATTGAGGAGGCTATACAAAATTTGGAAGAAAATGGTATTATTAGGAAATGTGATTCGAGTTGGAATACTCCATTGGTATGTGTTTGGAAAAAAGAAAAGGATGACATCAGATTGTGTTTGGATTTTAGAAACCTCAATAAAATAACAGAAAGACAAATATTTCCAATGCCTAATATTGAACAAATGTTAGATTCACTCAACGGATCCAAGTTTTTTAGTACTATAGATCTTGGAAGTGCATATTATCAAGTGGAGTTAACAAATAATTCACAAGAAAAAACCGCATTTTCAACAAGGAGCGGACAGTACTGTTTTAATAGAATGCCTTTTGGAATTGCTGCAGCACCGGCTACATTTCAAAAATTAATGACTATGGTTTTAGGAAAACTTCTGTGGAATACAGCTATTGTATATTTGGATGACATATTAATATTTTCTACAAATAAAGAAGAGCATTTTAAAAGAATAAATGAAGTACTAATGAAAATTAAGGAAGCGGGATTACGAGTAAATCCAGAAAAATGTACATTTTTAACAAATGAGACAAAATTTTTAGGCCATATAATTAATAATGAAGGTGTGAAAGTGGATGAAAATAAAATTGAAGCAATTAAAAATTTTGTTAGGCCTAAATGTTTGAAACAACTAAGAAGTTTTTTGGGGTTGTGTAATTATTATAGAAAATTTATAAAAAATTATTCAATGTTTTCACGAATATTAGAGTCTATATGTGGTACGACTAATGAAAAACTTATATGGTCAGAAAAATGTGAAGAAGCATTTGAAGAATTAAAAAATGCATTATCGAAAACACCAGTATTAATATACCCTAACTTTCAGAAAGAATTTATTTTGGATACTGATGCAAGTTTTGATACAATTGGTGCGGTTTTATCACAGTTAGACGAACAGGGACATGAGCGAGTAATTGCATATGGTTCACATTCAATGAATAAGCATGAAATAGGTTATTGTATAACAAGGAAGGAGTTATTGGCCATTTATTATTTTACTCAACATTTTAAACATTATTTGTATGGAAAAAAATTCAAATTAAGAACGGACCATAAAGCAATAACATTCATGATGACAACAAAAAAGCCAATCACGGCACAATTCCAAACTTGGATAAATTTTCTTAGCAGTTTGGATATGGATATTTCATTTAGAAAAGGTATTGAACATACCAATGCAGATGCCTTATCTCGAGATAAATGTGGACGATGTACTCAATGTATGGAAGTTCATGAAAATCCTAAAATAGAAAAAATGAAAACAAGACTTTTAACAATGGTGTGATTTGGCAAAAGGATAATGTTGAGATAGAAAATCAAAAAGGATTAATCATGAAAAACGTAAAAACTAAATTTAAGATTGATGATGATGTTATCATGACAAAAGAAAATAAAATTTGGATTCCTAAAAACAATCGCGAAAAATTTATCAAAGAAATGCATAAAATCCTATGCCACGCAGGTTGCAAAAAAGTGATTGACTACATAAAAGTAAATTATGACATGGATGAATTACAAACGATAACTACAGAAATTATTCAAATTGTGAATTATGCCAAAAAAGAAAAACACTAACAACTAAAACAAAGGAAACGATACTAAAAACGGAAGTGTCGAAACCGTTTGAAACAATTGCTATAGATTTTTGTGGACCTTTGAAAACAAGTGTACATGGGAAAAAGTATATTTTAGGAATTATTGATATGTGCACTCGATATATTTCCCTTACAGCAGTTTCTAAGCAAGATGAGAAAACAACAGCTGACACAATAATGAAATTTTGGATTCTAAAATACGGTTCTCCTAGGATAATTCAAGTAGATTGTGGAAAGACATTTGAATCAGGTGTGATGAAAGAATTAGCTAAAACTCATAACATAATGCTTCAATTTTCAAGTCCATACCATCATAGTGCAAATGGATTAATAGAACGGCAATTTCGAACAATAAGAGATTTCATGAGTACCGCAATCAAAGATAGATTAAAAAGCAATTGGGTAGAGGTATTACCAGAAATTGAATTTGCTTTGAACGCAACCGTACAAAGTACATTAGGGAAAAGTCCAGCGGAAATAGTATTTGGGTTTCGAATAACAAGAGAATAGCAAAACAAAAAGGAAGTAAATAATGACCGAATTAGAATCATTGAAGAAATACAAGAAAAGCAAAGAAATGTTAAGTACAGAAACGCAGATAGAATTAATAGAGAATTTAAAATAGATGACAACGTTTTGGTAAAGATAGACATAAGGAAAAAGAAGATGATAGATACAGAGGACCTTTTCGAGTGATAAAAAAATTACATGATAGAAGTTACGAGCTTATGGATAAAGAAGGTAAAACAATGATTCGAAATGTAGAATGGCTAAAGCCTTTTAAACAGGGGGGGATGTGAGGAAGATTTAATTATTAGCACAATTTAATATTATAATAATAAAGGTACATCTGAATTATTACTATTAAGAAATTAACATATGCATATTAAAGTATTATATTCATATTATATTATGGCGTACATAATTATTATTATTATTTATAAATGCTTAATCGTCAATTTAATGATTTGTTTAGCCAAACCGATTATGTCAGAGTTTTTTGAATACAATTTGAATTCGACTTCTAGTTTTATTTAACATTATATAAAAGCTTTAATAATAAATGGGAAAAGATTTTGTGGGAGGTATTGGCAATTAAATCACAATCCCTCCCAATTAACCTTCAACCAGCAACAAACTCATTGAGATTATTTAATTAACTCATTAAATCATAACTATTAAATTGTATTTATTTAAAAGCTTGATTATGAATCAGTAAATATATCGATGTTTTTTTTGATATGCACGAATTATCGGCACTGGCTTTTTCAAGTGATTTTGATCTTCATATTTTCATTATGACAATAGATCAAACACAAATTCAATTTTTGGCTTTGATTTTATCAAGCGTCATTTCAATGTTATTGTGAATGTTATTTCAACATTTGACAGTGCCGAAAATTTGTGTTTAATAGAAAATTAAGTTTGATCTTTTGTCATTATAAAAATAAATGAAATATAAAAAAATGAAACCAGATCAAAGGTGGCCAAATCAATAAAATATTTTACTAAAATAAATTCTAATATATAATTTATATTTACTTCTTATTTACGCCATTAATATTTTAAAATATTCACATTATTCAGCACTAATTTAAATAGTATTGTAAAATATATTTACGTCTTACTTTGAAATCCGTGACACCCGTTATTGGGGCCCTGTCGCATCCAGTTAAAAATCTTAGAAATCGTTTCTTTTTCTCTATATTAAGCTCTTTGAACACGTCCCAAAACCAAATGATCACCTGATGACCTTTCCAATAGTCACCTTCATAAACTGCATTATTTTGCAATTCAGACCATTCATTGATCTCACAACCAACCATCATTTCCTTGATTTATTATTGTAATAAATTTAATTTAATTAAACAATTACTTGGAGTTCAATGGGCCGAAATAATTTAAGCACTGATCCCACACAAACTAAATAGAATCCTATTTTGAAGGCATCAAATCCAGAGGCGACATTCTTATCGAGAATGAAATGAATATAATCTAATACAAATTGTTCTTTATTATCATTTGTTACTGGAACTGATTTTCCGTTTGTTACCAATTCGTGGATCTGAGATTTTCCTTCGTTGTCCTCCCAAGATATCTAACAATTGCCGCATTAACTAGTTTATAATAAACTTTCTAATAATTTTAAGCCAAATTTGAGAAAAGGACATGACTGTCTGAACCTTCCTGATTAAACATTAATAATGACATTATTACTCGCGTATAAGTCGAGTAAATTTTAAAAGGTTTTTAAGTCCTTAATTGGAAACCCGTGTATAAGTCGAAGTAACAAAAATAAAAAAAGGTTTAATGATTTCATTAAAAATTAATTTGTACGTTTTTTGACTCGCGTATAAGTCAAAGTGGCTATTTTGACTTGAAAATTTGACGTAAATTTCTCGACTTATACGCGAGTATATACAGTATATCAGCTGCATTGTAATAATTTTTATAATTTCTTTTGTTTATTAGTTTTTCTCAGGAAATTTAAGGCTGTGATTTTCAGTTCGGCGGATCGGACGAAAAAAGTACCATTTTACCAAAAACCGGTGCTTATTTTATTAATATTTTTCATTTTTATTTGACCTAAAATATGTCATGAAATTTATATAGATACATGCTTGGCCAAATTTTTATTAAGCTAACCTTTTAAACTTAGTTTCTTGACCCGCTATAGGTCTCATGGACTATCACTATGGGAATCACTGACCTAAGGTTCATGCAGATAATTTCTAAATTTGTTTTTATGAACTCTCAATTATCATTTTTCAATCTTATTGCATTAATAAAATATTTTTATATATTTTTCTTTTATTTTAACATTTCATTGGAAATAATTTTAATTTATTATAAGATGAAAACGAATCATTTTGTGATAAATTCTCGGTATATCCTTAGTTAATCAATCTTAGTTTTGTGCTTACATAGACAAGGTTATATAATTCATAAAATGAGAGAAGTTAAAGGAAACTTGAAATTATATTTGGCATGTTATAAATCATAACATAATTTTCTAACTTCATGAAACAATCCGAAAACATCTTTAAAATCCTTCTCACTGTAGTCGAGTACTTGCTGCAATGAATTTCCAAGAACCGGATCCAACTCAACTAGATCATCTAAGCATGATATTTCTCCAAGAAGCTTTTTGAATAAAACCAAAGGAAAATGAAGATCTATAATAACTCCATTGTATATGGCCAGACCACACAACTGACCCACGCAACGATAGATATTATCCTTGTTTTTTACCTATAAAATATTTTAGAGTAGTTATATACTATACTAAATCGAGTAATATTTTAAAGTCAATTTCCAGCTAAAATGTAATAAGCAACTGTTTTCACTGTTAACCCTTTAGCAGCGTCTGTAAAATTACTAGACAGCTTACGAGCGCTTAAATTGTCCTTAAATAAAGATTTAAAAATACTTTTTAAATCTATCCACTCACATTAATTTTTTCATGTTTTTTTCTTCCACTCATATTTAATTAAGAAAGGTTTGTGGAATTTCAAGAATCTATGTGAGAATTTGTAATGATTTGGCCCACCTATTTCAAGAACCACAAACCGGAAAGAAGTAATGTTCTTCTTGCCATGATTCTTGCCATAATGAGTGTTAAGTCAAAAAGAATTTAAAAAAAAGAATCTAAATTACTTTCGATAAAACTATTCCAAAACTCATTGAATATATTTATTCCTTTGGTTGTATCAATGAAAGTTTTTAAATGCAAGAGTTCTTAAGAAATGCAAATATTTTGATCTATTCCTCATATAAATATTGTAAGCTTTGCATTATCAGACAAGTCAGTACTTTCATAAAGGCAAATCGAGTTGAACTGAAGATGTCTATTTTTTTCACTTAAAAGTTCCACGGTTTCTGTGGCGATATGGGAAATGCGGCAAGTGTTTGTGTGTCGAGATAAAATCAAATTTTCAATTAATCCCACCTTCAATTGATATACTGTTTTAATTACAGAAATCATACACTTTTTAACAAACTCAGTCAGAATAAGGTGTTTTTGCAATTAAACTAGAAATTAAAAAGCTAGAAAGCTAAAAATCAAAAAAGCTAGAAATCAAAAATGGGTACAATATTGTGTACAGCTTGAGATAGCTTTGCTAGGAAGATAGCTTTTTTTCAAAATTTAGTATTTTTAGCTTCTTTATTTCGTTAGTTAAATTCTCATATTCCGAATGATGTTGAATGAAATGTCTTTTAACATTGAATCCTTTTATTGTTTTGCTTGAATTTCCACATATCAAACCTACCAAAATGTCATTGTGCATGATGTGGAAATAATCATTGTTCCATCTTATATTATAATGCCGATTTTCATTGATTAATTTTCTTTTGAAATTCATTTATAGGGTTAAATATTCTAAACGTTAATAATCAAAGTTTAATTATTAATTATTTATTAATTATCCAAACATATTAAAATTTTAATGAAAGAGCGAGATTCAAAGCATTATTATTTATTTCATGAAACTTATATACATTTAACAGAACAGTAAAACAATGGCTATATGTAAATGCCATTTTATATATAAAATAACATTTTCATCAGTAAATGTATTTAAACAAAAGCTCACGCTCCTAATAGGTAAACTTGAAAAAAAGAATTTGACTCATTTTCCAAATTTGAGGGCACAACTAAATAGTTCTTCCACAGGTTACGATCCAAACAGATATATAATTGAAATAAAAAGTATCTAAAGACGCTTTCAAGATTTATATAAACACGAGGAAGGTGATTTCATTTATGATATATCCATTTACTACAAAAATTTAGGTAAAAGAAATATTAGAAAAACTTTCATTGCTATTTGGAGATAGATATTGAAAAACTGAAAACGAAAATAATTATTAATTATTATTAAATTATTATTACTTATTATTATTAATTATTAATTATTATTATTAATTATTATTAATTATTATTAATTATTATTAATTATTATTAAATCAAGAGCATTTCAGGTAAATAATTGGAAATATGTATTGCAGAAAAGTATCCAACCTTGCGAAAATAATCTGAAAAATTATTTTAAATCTTTCAAACCAGCCGTGACTTGCCAAAAAATTTGGCTTCTTTTCAGTTGAAGAAGAAGATGGTAATTGCTCTACAATTTTTTCGTAAATTCTTACTGTTTTATTTGTTATAGCGGCCGTATCAATGGGTACTCTTTTTTGTGTTTGATCTTCTATCCAAAGCATTAACGTTTTCTCCATTTTTTCCATTGCGATATTTCTGGTGTATGATGTTGCGCCCATACTCGTGGTATTGCCAGCTGCAACACACTTTCTAATTGTGTTTTCATTTGTTCTAATAGTTCTTATTGTAGCTTCGTTCATGCTATATGATTTTGCAACATCTACTACTCTTTCTTCCTTTCGTAAGCGATCCAAAATTTCGATTTTAGTTTCTAAAGAAATAACTTTTCTTTTAACTTCTTTCGACATTATAAGCCTATAATTTCTTTTTAATTTATGCTAATTTATATTATGTAATCTAAATTATGCACTCACTTTAAACTTTAAAACTTTAATTTTATGCGAAGAAATACAGACACAGTGTGCATGTGCAGCAAGTCAGCACATAAGCTCGGGATTCCCTGTGAGATGTGTACACAGCGCACGTGTTCAAACACAGTAGCATTTAGTAGAGTGCGATAAAAACAAAAAAAAATTATTTGGAAAACCGTGTAAAAGCGAAAACGTGCAAAACAAGTACCGTGTAAATCGGGGGATAGGTGTATTGTAACGAGTATTATGAATCAATTTGAACAGAGTGGTCCTCCACCAGTAAATGAGGCAGATATTGAGAAATTACAAGTCAAGAAAATCACCGCAGCTAATGATACAGGTTCCATTTGTCTGTCAGATTATGAGGTGGCTGATGAAGTGTACGAGTTGTCCTCAGTGCCTAGAAACGTGGATGATTAAACAATGTAATCGTATGGAAATAAAATCTTGATCAAATGAAGTTGAATAAATTCAAATCAGTTGAAGGTTCAGAAATGATTGACTTTAAGCGGATAGTTGATCCATTATCCAAATATGAATTTCTATATATTCGAACAATAAAACTGGAACAGACGCATGGAAATTTGGACACGAATCTCTATAAATCGGTCTTTATGCTTGCCGTTATCCCCGAATATGAGTTATTACTATATGAGGAATCAAGTCAATGTTTTTTAGCTGATGCTTAGAAAGAAGATGATGCTCAATACAAGAGCGAGTTTATCAGAGCCAACTTGTTCCTTTCGACATTTAAACATGGTAGCAGAGCGTGGTTCCCTTCAGGGGGCTACGCACTAATGGTGCAGTGGTGACAGCCCTGGCAGATCAATGGTGAATTATGGTGTCCTTTAAACTATTTTCATTTATTTTCATTTTATTTTGAATTTATATATGTAAAATTAACCATTCTCCCTTCCCTATCGAGCGTGAAAAAGTGCTGCTATGAGCCCCGGCATATTTTAAAGTGGGTAGCCAGGGAAACCATTTAAATAAAAATAAAATAATAAGCTCAGCGTTTTTGAGAGGTAAATCAAGGTTGAGAGCGAGCGGAGTAATGGGTTTTGAGGCTTGTTGTTGTCGAATAGAGGAGGGAGAGTTTCGATTGAGAAGTAGGAAGCAAATATTTATCAAAACTCTTACTGGTAAGACAATTACTCTTGACGTTGAATTGAATGACACGATTAAAAATGTAAAAGAAAAAATTCAAAACAAAGAAGAAAATCCGGTAAATTATCAAATGTTAGTCTACGCGGGAACATGAGTTATTGCTATATGAGGATAATAATAATAATAATAATAATAATAATAATAATAATAATAATAATAATAATAATAATAATAATAATAATAATAATAATAATAATAATAATAATAATAATAATAATAATAATAATAATAATAATAATAATAATAATAATAATAATAATAATAATAATAATAATAATAATAATAATAATAATAATAATAATAATAATAATAATAATAATAATAATAATAATTTGAACAAGTTTACTTGTAATTAAAAATAATAAATTAGTTATTATAAAAATATCATGTTTATAAATCAATTATAATTAAAACTGTTCTGTTTCAATGAGTGTAGTCTTTGTTATAATCATTTTCCATCAAAAAATTACTAAGGAGTTGTCATTTAAAAAATATTATTTACCTTTTATAATCATATCAATATTATAATATTGTAATTAAGAAATTTAAATTTGAAAACGAATAATTCAATAAATTAAAAAGTAAAACTAACATTTTGTTGAAAATAGCACATTTTTGATTGATTGTAGCACTTAAAAAGACCTGTTTTTGGAAGCATTATTTCTCTTATTACTAATAGGAAATATTCCTAAATTAAATATTTATTAAGAGATTTAAAATGAAATTTTAATTAATTATCCTTAATCATGTTGTCTAATTCTCGTCTAGCGAGAAAATTGCAATTCGACTTTTAAAATACTTGACAACGGCAATAAGTTCTTTCGCATGAAAGGAAAATCACGCCGTTTCACGAGAATAAAATTATTCGTAAATAAATTGGTAAAAAGAAAGAGAGAAACAGAAGAATAATAAATGACAATCATTATTTATAAGAATCTTTTCTAATAATGTCAATTATTTATCGTTGTAATTACTATGAATTATAAAGAATTAATCATATTTATCATATTCAGAGTCTTTTTATTTTTGAACGGATATTAATTTACTATCAAAATTAATCATGACAATTCGTTTTCATACAATTTCATGTTGGATTTTGAAAAACTAGGTAAAGAAGAAGGATGTATGCTTCTTATAAATAATTCATATGGTTTTAATATTATATTTCAAAGTAGCTCAAAAGGAATGTCTTTTTGTTAATATTTTTAGTGTTACTAAAGGAACAACATGACAATTCATTGAGACTTTTCGAGATATTAATACTGTTGAAACTAGGAAAATTATTATAATCATTATAATCATTATAATTTATGATTTATTTATTTAATTATTGTTTATTATTATTATTATTATTATTATTATTATTATTATTATTATTATTATTATTATTATTATTATTTAAAACAATAAAATGATAATTTAAGCCTTTTGCTGCAAATAATGTATTTAATGAAAGAATTTTCGACTATACGATAGTCCTTGTCAATCTCCTGGAATTTAGCAATGTTCTTCTTCAAAATACCCTTCAATCTTTCTTTTATTTCCTTTCTCTTAATTCTCATTGGTTGTAAATATAATGAATTGTTTTACTAAAAACTTTTAAAATTTTTTTATAATTTTTACATTTAAAATTTCAAAATGACACAAACTAAAAATTTCTAAATTTTTTACAGCTTCTATAATTAGCTTCTAGAAGCCTAATAAAATATTTGAAAATATTTTAAATAAAGCCTCCAATAACCACTTATATATGCTATTTAAATATTTCAATAAATGTGTCAATTTTGATTTTCAAACCCTATTTTTTTAAAGTTTTTTTCTATATTATTCTAATTATTACTTTTTAATTGATTCTATTTTTTTTTAATTTCTTTATATATTGTCAGTTATTCTCAAAGTCAATGACAACAGACCAAATTCATGATTTCATTGATTTCTTCTTTAGTGTTGATCTTTGGCTGTCTGTTTATGATGAGAATTGCTTCTTTGATTCTGACATTTTTCTTTTGGATGTTTCCATTAGCTATGATTTCTATTGAAATATTTTTTCTTTCCTCTGTTGGCTGACACTGCCGGAGATGTCTGCCCAACGAGGATGTTCCACCAGGATCTAGATGTTCTTTAACTCTTTGGTGCAATGTCCTGAAGGTACTTCCAATGTAGATTTCATTGCATACATTGCACGTGATGCAATAGACGATGTTTTTTCTAAAGCACATATCTTTCGGTGTCTGGCAGTTTTTCATTGTGCAATTGTTTTCTCTATTTATGTTGCCTGCTAGAGCCCTTCTTAATGTCCAAGATTTATGTGCTATCCGAACGTTTACTTACCAAGTGACAAGGGGGGAGAATTTTGCATTATAGAGAAGAATCGTTACTGTGAAGCTGGTTACGAACACCTCGGCAACATCGAAACATACAAGAAAGTCAGCCGCATGTCACCAAACACCATCGAAATGAAGATCAACAAAGTATGGAAAGCCATAGCTTTGGAAATGAGGCTCAACAACAGAATAACCAACAGCTTCGTCACAAGAAATTCTGATCTTCCTAACTTCTACCACCTAATTAAAACTCACAAAGAGGGTCCTGGTATCAAAATTAGACCTATAGTATCCAACAAAAATGGACCAACAACTAAAACAAGTTGGCTCCTTGCAAAGATCTTGAAACCTTTATTGGACACGATACCACACCATCTTCAAAGCAGCGACTGCCTCATGACAAGACTAAATAATAACATGACTTGTCATAGAGAATTTCAATACCCATTTAGTCTTGATGTCGTATCACTATACACATCTATCAAACCAACAGAAGCTATTCAATGTTTAGAAAAGAAATTAAGAGAAAGCAACTTGTTAATAAAGGAAATGAATATCGAGAATATCACCAAACTACTTACTGTTATCCTCGAGAACACCTATTTTACCTTTGAACAAAATATCTATAAACAAGTTAAAGGTCTGCCTATGGGTTCTAGCATATCAGGACTGCTAGCAATCATCTTTATGGATAACCTCGAACGACAGACACTGAGGACCATACAACCCATCGGTTTCTATGCAAGATATGTAGATGATATCTTCATCACGACCAAAAACAGAAAAGAAGCGGAGGAAATATTTCATACATTCAATGCGGCTCATCAAGATATTAAGTTCGAAATCGAATATCCGGAAGAAGATGGATCCCTCAATTTATTGGATTTGAGAATCAAAATAGAAGAAAATACTCCAACATACGGGTTCTACAGAAAACCAGCTCGCAAAGAAATATTTATGCACCAAAGATCAGCGCTTCCATACTTACAGAAAGTACATGTCATAAGAAACGAGAAACGAAGAATAGCCAATCGATGCACGGAGAAAAACGAAAACTTTAAAGAGCAATCAAATTTCAATAAAATCCTACACCGAAACGGATACCAAGGTGAGGACATTGAAAAAATGAATTCTACCCCAAGAAGATCTAGGGAATTAACACAAAAGAATCAGAAATATTTCTATCTGAATATCCCATTCATCAGTGACATACTCGACTTCAAGATCCTGAAAGAACTTAAACGTACCGGTCTTCGAATTCGGATAGCACATAAATCTTGGACATTGAGAAGGGCTCTGGCAGGCAACATAAATAGAGAAAACAATTGCACAATGAAAAACTGCCAGACACCGAAAGATATGTGCTTTAGAAAAAACATCGTCTATTGCATCACGTGCAATGTATGCAATGAAATCTACATTGGAAGTACCCTCAGGACATTGCACCAAAGAGTTAAAGAACATCTAGATCCTGGTGGAACATCCTCGTTGGGCAGACATCTCCGGCAGTGTCAGCCAACAGAGGAAAGGAAAAATATTTCAATAGAAATCATAGCTAATGGAAACATCCAAAAGAAAAATGTCAGAATCAAAGAAGCAATTCTCATCATAAACAGACAGCCAAAGATCAACACTAAAGAAGAAATCAATGAAATCATGAATTTGATCTGTTGTCATTGACTTTGAGAATAACTGACAATATATAAAGAAATTAAAAAAATAGAATAAATTAAAAAGTAATAATTAGAATAATATAGAAAAAATTTTTAAAAAATAGGGTTTGAAAATCAAAATTGACACATTTATTGAAATATTTAAATACAATATATAAGTAGTTATTGGAGGCTTTATTTAAAATATTTTGAAATATTTGATGAAGCTTCTAGAAGCTAATTATAGAAGCTGTAAAAAATTTAAAAATTTTTAGTTTATGTCATTTTGAAATTTTAAAAGTTTTTAGTAAAACAATTCATTATATTTACAACCAATGAGAATTAAGAGAAAGGAAATAAAAGAAAGATTGAAGGGTATTTTGAAGAAGAACATTGCTAAATTCCAGGAGATTGACAAGGACTATCGTATAGTCGAAAATTCTTTCATTAAATACATTATTTGCAGCAAAAGGCTTAAATTATCATTTTATTGTTTTAAATAATAAATGCTGCTACCAAGCAATCATCATTTTATATTATTATTATTATTATTATTATTATTATTATTATTATTATTATTATTATTATTATTATTATTATTATTATTATTATTATTATTATTATTATTATTATTATTATTATTATTATTATTATTATTATTATTATTATTATTATTATTATTATTATTATTATTATTATTATTATTATTATTATTATTATTATTATTATTATTATTATTATTATTATTATTATTATTATTATTATTATTATTATTATTATTATTATTATTATTATTATTATTATTATTATTATTATTATTATTATTATTATTATTATTATTATTATTATTATTATTATTA
>CAUHTR010005039.1:11693-31237 GCA_959609185.1 Schmidtea polychroa | reverse complement strand
TTGTGTGGATTGGGCGTTCTTTTGGAGGAGCCATAGAGCGAGACCATGTGGCTTTTGGTGATTATTTCTGAATGTATACATGATGTAGACTTAATTTGTACATATTTTCAGTGAAACCAGTACAGATTGTGCCATTTTAATCCCAATATGTTGTTAACATCAATGATTTTCGATCGTATGTTCCACATGTTGTCTTCTATATTTTTAAATTCAAAAATATTTTTCTGCTATCTCACTAGAATATTAAAGCACTATTATTTTTTATGGGGTGGTCTTGGTACTTATCGAACGCACCACATATTTGGCAGTGAATTAAAGGATGAATATTACTTGATGTATATTTTATTGTTGATTAGTTAATATAGGTCATTGTCAATGGATTTTGTTAATTCAGGTTAAATTTTAAAAGTCTAGATGCAAACCCACAATTTACCGATTTCCTGGATCTGTTTCTTTTCAGATTGCAGATCAATATTTTGTTTTATATTTAAGCAAAAGAATTATGATCTGTATTCTGAAAAGAAATTTAGATCAAGGTTTATTGTGAAATAAATGTTATGGTAAAATAAATTATTTTCTTTCAGTCAGCTTGTTTAATTAGATGTCCATTTGAAGTAATCAAACAGCGCTCACAGGATCAACCAAAATTAAAACTATACCAAGTGACAATGAATACAATTTCTGAAAATGGCATTTTTCGAGGCTTGTACAGAGGTTATTTTACAATGGTTCTTCGAGAAATTCCGTTTTCTATTATTCAGTTTCCTATTTGGGAATACCTCAAAGTAATTGATGCGAAACTCCATCATCGATCTTGAATTAAATAATTTAGAAAAAATTAAGAGAACGACAAAATAATGAGCCATTAAAATACTGGCAGTCGGCTCAATGTGGATTTTTTGCCGGTGGAACTGCAGCTGTTTTAACAACTCCCCTGGATGTCGCTAAAACTCGAATAATGATTGCCGAGGTAGATATAATATGAAATTTTAAATAAATTATTTTTCAAAATTATTTATGTTGTACTAATTAGAGTAAAAGTTATTTAAAATAGAATAAATTATGGAATGGCTTCAAAGGTCAATGACAGAATGTCAATCAATTTTTATTGTACATTGCGTAATCCAATACAATTTTGTTAGTTATTATACAAACTACTATTTAAGGAGTTGTAAATTGATGTTATTGAATCAATAAATCTTATGATGAACCAATGTGTTCTAACTGATGATCATGCTACTATCAAAATGAATACAAAAACCTTTGGATAAAGAAATTAGAAGATATGCAACAAAGAAGCTGAAAAATGAATACAAGCAATTGATGATATGATTGGTTAAAATGACTTGATTAAGGATAGCAGCTTTCCATTATTTTTCTGTAATGAATCAACTACATTGAAGAAATTTCAAGACAGAAAAAACAACAGATAAATAATGGCTTACCGAAACATTTACAATTAAATTGACAATTATGGACAGGATTAAAAGACTTATTACAATCAGATTAGATGAAAGTGAAATATATGTGACCTTCGAAAGCAGGGCTATTTAAACTAAAAAAGGGATGGAATGAATAAATGAAGGAATTGAAGTATAGAAGACTGCTAACGAAATTATAACTGGACGAGGACACTTACAACAAAGCCCATCATGAGCCCAGTAGAACGTTAATTATCTGACCATAATTTACGAAAAAGTGGAAACAAAACAAAAAACTGAAGAAATAATGGTAATAAAGGAAAAGCAGTTATGCAGAAGTAACAAATTGAAGGAATCCAGAAACATTTACAAGAGAAACAAATGAAGCCAATTTCAATACTTTGAATTTTATTATAATATACCCACAATTGTCTACTATTGCATTGTTTAGAATATTCATTACCAATTACTAAATCATTTGTGCCGAAGAACTTTGCCAGTTTCACTACCATTTAGAAGACCGGTTTTAATTTCAAGACAAATAGCAATCGACTTGAAAAACGGCTAAAATATTAAAATTGCTTTTGTAATGCTGTGAACCATTACATTTATCCATAGTTGCAATTTATACACCACATAACACACAATATATTTTATCATTATTTTTGATGAGGAAATACTGCAATTTATCATTAAATACTTTGTTGTCATCCTTCATTAATAATTTAAATTTTTCGACATTTTTGGAGTAGAATTTAAATTATAAAAAATAAAAATTTTCTCTAAAATAACAAATATTTTTTTCAATTATATAAATAGTTAAACATACATGGCAATGATTTAATTATAAGATAACGCCAATCAAACATTCTTTTCACGATATATTTCGACAGTTTTCCTGTCATCATCTGGTGGGATTATAATAACTATATAAATTAAGGATTTTAAACAAATTTATTAATTATATAAAAATTTTTTATTTAATAAAAACATTTAATTATTTTTAAAAATTATAATTAAATTAATATATTATTTTTAAAATTTTAGCACTCAGAATTTAATTTAATAATTTAAAAAATGTTATTAATTATTTAATTTAACACAACAATCAATACATACAATATACAAGAAAAAAATTTTTCAATTATATATACAAATATTTACATAATACTTTCATATTATTAAAAAAAAATTTATTATTATTATATATGAAAATTTTTTTAAGTCTGACGTAATTTTTTTAAAAAATTCTTTTAAACAAAGACCCCTCTAAAATTGTATAATTTGTCTACAACTCGAATAAAAAGAAAAAAAACATGAAGACATTTTTTAAATTCTTCCAATAAATATTTTAATGATTTTATTTGTCATTTTAATCATGTATATGTATTGTACATGTCTTTGTTAATCATGCAATTATATAATTTATTTACAATTATTAAATAATCAATAAACAATTTGGTTAATACATTTATTAAATTATAATAATATACAAATGATATATTAAATCCAAGCACATGTCTTGCTTAACCGATTCGCCATATCGGAGAAAATATTATTTTGATTCACTTTCAAACCCTTGGCAGTTATAGTTACATACCAGTTTTCATTCTATTTGACAATTATTTTTTTAAAAGTATCCTAAAATTTAGCTTGACAGGCATTGAAAAAATGCTGTTGTAGCCACTTTAATATGGCTATTGATTTTGATAAACACATTTTTCTAAACATCAATATCATAATTTGACAAGGTAGCCATCAGATTCGGATAAAGTTTTTCATAGTTTCACTGGATTTATCAATTTGATTTCTATTTGTTCATTTACAAAATACATCTTTTAATTGTTGAATAACTGAACTGGTTATAATTGATCTCCATTATTTATATTATATTCTTCATTTTTATTTATTGTTTCCTTTTTTCATTCATTTTCTTGGGCATTTGTAAATTATGTCTAATTTCAATGAACATCATATATTTATAACGAAGCTTGACCAATCAAACTTCTGCATGAATGTAACATTTATTTAAAATGTATCTCTCCTCCATTCGCTTTGTTTTGTCTCTAAGTTTAAATGCACTGTCATTGTTAATCTACTATTTACTTTCAAAAACACTAAATTAAAATTTCTATAAAACTTTTAATATTGATCGATAATACAAGATAAATGATATTTTATGAATCAATAACCAATTAAGATAATCATTCATAAACACAAATCGTTGACTCTTGGAATTGAGATATTGCCCCAGAATTGCTGTAGATCTATTCCAGTTGAGAGTTTGATTCGGAAAGGAATTATTTCTTGAGCGCCGAATATTAATACCTATTTTGATATATATTTTCCTTCCATTATTTTTGTCTGGTGTCCACATTGATACCAACTTCTTTTCCTTTCACTATTTCAATTTTTTTCACATCTATAATTTACTTTTACGTTTGAGTTTTTTCGCTTTTGTAAATAGCTTATTCTACTTTTCATTTATTTCTCCTTGATGTGTACAAATTCCTCCTGCCTCATTTGGACAAGTCTAAACAAGTATGAAAAGCTACTCAGCGTAAGAGTTAAATTTAAAATTATTTCTGTAAATTTAAGATTCCCAGTAGATTTTGAAATAAAAATTTTAATTTTTAATCCTTAAAATTTTAAAATATTGTTGGGTTTTTATTTGAAATTCAGTTCAATTCTTCGACTCCTCGTGTTCTTATTCAACCAAATAAATCAAACCCAACAAATAATAATTTTATTCAATCTTTATCACAATCACACTTTGTCACTATTTGCACCTTTCTCTCCAGATAATTTTCCACTCGATAAGGTAGAAAACCCAAGGGGCAATCACCTTTTCTTGTACGAGTCTCACCTTTTTTGAATTACTAAATTTCTTTTTTCGATTACTGATCGCCGGATTTCTGCTTCTATTCGACCAGATGGTGGGTTGCTCATTTCTGAGCTCTTTTTTCATACTGTTTCTGAGAAGCAAATTATATCTAGAGAATTGCACTTCATTATTTCCCCGTGAATCCTAAATCAATATTTGAGGGTATTCTGATTGTTTTAATTTGTTTACCCTTGATTAGGGCTCAAAATATTCCCTCTTATCTTATTGCTCGGGTCTCACTGTGCATCGGCTTTCCATTACCGATTAATTAATTTTAATTGGTTTTTTTCGCATTAACGTTCCCTGTGAACATTTTATTAAATTTTCATTATAATTTCTGAACTCGTCTATCAATTTTGCGTTCAACCATACCCGATATTGATTTTTGATTTTTAGTAAGTTTTAAATTATTTTGCACTTTTATTGATTTCCCCCCTTTTAGTTATGCTTTCCTTTTTTATATAAAATTTTATTTTGGTTTTTGCTCTAGCCCCAACAATATTAAATTACAAAATCAAAATAAAAAGATTTAATTAAATTTTAAAAAACTAATATTTATCAAAATATATTATAAAAATATTTTATTAAAAATAAAATAATTTCTAAATTAAAAAATGAATTTTTTAAATGCTGAAACTTCGACGAGTAAAATTAGATCTTATTTTCTTAAATTTATTTGAGTAGTTTGGCTAAAAATCGATATTACAATTTATTAAAAAAACATTAAATTATTTATTGTGTAAAAATATTAAACATCTGTAAAACAATTTCCTCTCACATCCAGAAGGCGTTCAAATACATAGATTACCTTTGCAGTAATATCGCTATACTCTGCTTTATATGGGAGTTACTTATACCATTGGTGTTTACAAAGACTATTTTAGTTTGTACTTTAGAAGTTACTGCATATTATCCGCATGTTTTCCTGTCTGTCACCTGTTTCAAAATTTTCTACCTAATTTAACTTACCGTATATAAATTCTTTTTTTACGCTTTTGGTTATAATTAAGGATTATATTTGTCTGTGAGGTACATGCCCGAAAGTTCGGTTTTTTGATTCAATATATTTATTGTGACGTTCAAGTGGTAGTTATTTTTCATTTGAGGTAACGTAAAAAGTGCATTTCCTAAATATTTAGCAAAAACTATGCATCATGTTCACTATGATGGTTTACAACTTCAAAAAATATCTATTTAAATTATCTTCTCTTTAATCGTGTAAAAATTTATATCAGTTTCCAAAACTTTTCAATAAACTGGCAATTTTTTCCTTTTTACCTTTGTTCACTTCCTTATTTAAGAGATCAACTTGCAAAAGACATGCAGCGATTGTTGTAGAATCGTAAATTAAGTGACTTCTTTCAGTATATTTTTTCAATAGTCATAACCATCAATAAGTGCTCTTTACTATTACGATTTAGATATAAACATGTATGTGGTCTTGCGTCACCAGCAACCTGATGCAAATTTTCTATTATATCTATTTCATTTTTGATAATATCAAGAAAAATGACGTGGAACCATTACGAATTTTAAAGTCAATATCATTTATATGGATTGTAGGATTACGAAGTTATGATATATTACTAATAGAATTGAGTAAGGTACTGATGGTTATTGTATTTTGTTATCGAAAGGTAAACTAAACAGTAAATGTATCAATATCTCAAAAGTGAAACTTTTCCAGGATAATTTTCAAGAACTTCAACCTTATACTTGATGATTGTTCTAGAAGGTCTTTCGATGTTCATATGGATCTACTATGACCATTATTGGGATAAATTCATCTCTTAGCTTGATTTAAGATGAAGCTATCGAGGTACTTCAAGACAAAAATTTAATTTCATTTGTCTTTCATATTAAAACATTAAATTTAAATTAACGAAAATAGAGAGCTGTTATATTAAAACGTACCACTAGGGACATTTTCTAGGGTGAAGAATCAATTAGAAAACATTTGTTTGATTAGGAAACAGACGAAACAGGTCTAATTTCATTTCGCTAATTCCCAAAAAGTACAATGATAAGTTTATTTTTATATATTTAAAAACTATTTATTATCCGTTAATTAAATGCAACATAATTCGACGGTCGTTTAGGGACAATATTTACAATTTAAAATTATTCAATTAGGTAATTCTGTCACGGCGATTAAAAAATATACTGAATATAAAAACTTATCAACCTTATATATGACAATATTTGAAGACATTCAGGCATTTATGATAGCAAACTTATAATTTATCGTAAACTTCTCTAAAATAAATATTCACTTTGTTTCCATAATATTTATATTAAAAAAAATCCTAGGATGTAAATTTTACTCTTTGATTGCGTTCTGAGCAATGCTCTTTTTGGATTGTGGAAATTGGCCCATCACAGGTCATTATTGCTATTTTTACAAAAAACTAAAGCAAATTAAGACAAATAAATAATAAAAATCTAACCTTGAAGAATGGAACTTAAATTGTTTTGAATTTAGAAATAAATATTATCAGGTGTTTCAAAATTCACCTTAAATTAAAATAAAATAAAGATAATTTATTTAGTAAAATTTATAAAAAAAACTATTTTACATATTTGTGGTCAATCAATATCCTGATTCATGTAAAAATTACAAATGTCTAAGTTGTTTGAATATTAAAAATAAACTGAATAAATTTGAATTTTGTAATTAAAGTTGTTAATATTGCTATAAAAGGAGATTTGAATTTAATTGCGTCTAATAGATATTTTTAGTTGTTTAATTATATCTAAAAAATAAAAATATTAGCAACAAGGACAAAAGCTAAAAAATCAAAATTTAACTCGCTTGTCTTCATGAATAATTACTAAATTTGGGTTGTTGAAGAGAATAACTTTTCAAAATAACACGGATGTATAAAACAATTTAAAGAATGTTAGCGGAATTTTATAGTTAGTTTACTTGGAAAACAGGAAGATTAAATATAGAGTTAATTAAAATATTCTTTTAAATGAGAAAGCAAATATTCTTTCTCAGTACAACCAGATAAAATATTCATTTCAAAGTAATTTCTTAACTAGGTGATTTTGCATAATATTTCATCATCATTGAGCACGAATATTGAAATTTTATTTTTGAGTGATTTAAAAACTATGTTTTTACGGTTTTTAAACTGTAATGTTTGATTGGGTTGAGAGTAAACAATCACTGGTACCTTGGAAATCTATATACCTTAACACCATCAATCTATAAAAAGTTACTATTATAAAAAAATTACAGTTAGCTCAATGCATCGATAATTGTTATTAACAATCCAGCCAGCGCCGTGCTGTAACTTTTGGGGGCCCTGTGCAGAAACTAAAAAATTTTTTTTTTAAATTTGAATTAATTTTTTATTGATTGTATTTAAAAAAATAATAGCAATTATAAAGTAATTTTTCTAGCTCTTTTGCTGGCAAATTCATCAATTATGTCATTGTAATCAATTGTTCTGGCTGTTGCATTTTCAATTGACAGTATTGCTAATCCAGAAAGTCTTTCCTGCGACATAGTAGACCGTAGATAATTTTCAATTAATTTTAATTTTGAAAACGATCGTTCACAATGAGCAACTGTAATGGGTATTGTTAAAATTATTCGATATACGATCGTTGCCAACTAGATTTTTTTTGAAAGTTAAACGAATTTTGAATTTTCAAATTTTTTTTTTTCTTTCAATTCGTAGTAATTTATGGTATTGGAGAAGTTTTTCTAATGTATTTAATATTTGGGGCCCCTCAAAAATAGGGGGCCCAGTGCGATTGCACTTGTTGCACTTGCGATAGTACGGCGCTGAATCCAGCTTCTGAGCAAACTCTTCTTGAACTTCGATGAAAGGTATTTAGTACTAAGAAAATATTTTTTCTGTATAGGTTTTATACTATCTATCAAATTGTTTTTGCTCATAATTTGATGAAATATTACACTATTTGAGGATAGTTTAGTTTAGGAAGCAATTTTCTAATTAAATCGTCTTGTTAAGTTCTGATCGGCTTATTTTCTGCTCTAGTCCTTGAACGTATTCTGATTAAAATTCAGTTGCTTTCAAATTGTGGATCATACGATCCCTACTCGATCTTTCTATAAGATATTTTCAGCACTCTCAATTGACTTTTCATTTGAGTTCAATCGCTATCATTTATAAGCATGTTCTTTATCTAAAATAATGGAAAAGCTTTATTAAAACGCCTTCAAAAATTGAAATAGTCATCCCGCTTCACTATCAGCCATGCATTTAATGCAAAATATAAGGGAATGACTGCTAACACTTTCCCAATCATACTGTCACTGTTTTTGTTCAAACTGAATTTGTTCAATTTGCTTATAGCTGATTTTTTACTAAACAATAATTCGAAGTTTTCAATAGAAAATCATTTATATTGTTTTAAATTTTACATCTTTTTCACCATTTCAAATTCCAAAGTGAGTACAAGTATTTTTTTTAGAAAGGATCATTTTATTATTCTGGATCTTTGATAAAGTCTCTTGGGATTATCTATCATGAATCAGGAATTCGAGGGTATTTATTTTTCTTTTTACCAATTATGTAATTTCTTTATTTAGGTTCTTTTTCGGAGTAGGTCCTAGATTTATACAAATATCATTTGGAGGGGCAATATTTCTCGGGGTTTATGATTTTGTTAGAAATTCTTTGATGGCATGAGATTTACATTAGGAATATATTTTTTGCATTTAATAAATTCCAGATTAATTCGTTCTTGCCTTTTATTTTGTTTTTTAAAATATATATTGACAATAATAATAATAATAACAAAAATTTAGCCAAGAAATTTTACTAACGTTAAATATTTCGAACGAGAAAATTTGAATCCACGCTTAAGGATAACTTATTTGTGGTTTCTATGGTAACATAATTGTCTGCGATAACTGCAACCTTAAATGCGTAATGACTGTTGTGTTCCGCTATCACACCCTCGGAGACCTGTGTACAACCTTCACATTGGTACTATGTTATGGGGTTGAAAACCTAGGGCTAAATGAGGACCCTATCTTGGAACTACTGCCAATTGATTATCTCACTATATGAATGTCGATAGAATGGTGAACGTCACTCTCTATTATTGATTATCATTCTCATTCAATGTCTACCGAAATACGATTCTTTCGTCACCTGGCAATTATTCCAATTACATCATTATACAGACTACTTATACATGATTAAATCAAACTAAAACTCATTTAGGTTAAAACAATCGAAATTAAACGTGCAGTATTTATTTATTTGTCACCCACGCGATAAGATACATATCTAACAATTCGGCAATGTCCATACTCGAAGATGCTAGTAGTCGAGTTTGTGTTTGGCAATTGTTCAAGGAAACTCATGGATTCCTGAAAGTTTATGTTATTCCATTTTGTATCCGGTGAAATTTCATTGTTTGTTACACGCCGCTATGTTTTCTCACGTGTTTCTGTTTTGTTCAGATGGCTATTTTTAATGACTCTTTTTGGAATACGATGTAGTGCAGTGTTTCCCAAACTGGGGTACGCGATGGATTTTTTGGGTGTACGCAGGCCTTTTCAATCTTCTATTATCTAAATATTAAAAGATAAATAAAAAAAATTAGAAATATAAAATCGATACCAGAAGGATTATCATATGCAGAAGAAGAAAGCTTATTAGATATATCTTCAAATGGTTTCTTGAAAAATAAGCATATGAAATGCTCTTTGCCATCATTCTGGTTACACCTACAATTAACTCTTCTTCTTTATTCTTCTGATGTAGAGGAATTAGATTTTCTCTAGCAGATACCTTCAGCCATCGGTTTCAATTCGGTGTAGATTTTCACCAGGGCCCGACTTTGTTTGATAATAAGCACTCTCGCGGCTTGGCTTTTGATAATGAAGCCGTCACAACATATCACAAGTCTAGTGAGTTTTCCTAATTCCTTTACTTACCCCAAGGTTTAACCATGTCCATTAAACTTTATTCAGTGTCTACTCCAATTTTTCCCAATTGTTTGTGTTTAATTATCCTTTAAAGCTTGGTTCTTCGTATAATCGTCCGTGTTTCTCGACGGAGCAACTCGTACACTTCATCGGCCACCTCATAATCTGACAGACAAATGAAACCTGTATCATTAGCTGCGGTGATTATCTTGACTGGTAATTTCTCAATATCTGCCTCATTTGCTAGTGGAGGACCACTTTGTTCAAATTGATTCTTAATACTCGTTACACACTTGTCAAAACTTTGATCTGAAAACATGTAATCTGACGAATCGGGTCTAAAATCCAGCGGCAGCAATCCACCAAATACATTTGATATTAGTTGGCCAAAAACACCATTAAAGTTATCAGGATCTCTTGGAGTCACAAAAAAGGAACCATCAGTTTCGTTTGTAGTATTTACAACAGGAATATGACGAATAATATGAGAAACATTCAAGGCATCCTCATTATTTTCCATTGAGTTGTAACGAATAATATGAAAAGCATTCATGGCATCATCATTATTTTCCATTGAGTTATAACGACTAATATGAAGAGCATTCAAGGCATCATCATTATTTTCCATTGAGTTATAACGCATAATATCAGAAATCATATATTTTCCCAACAGGACAGGATTTCAACAAAATTAAAAGCAAATTCAAATTGATTCAATAAAATTCCTTTTTAAAAACCATTTGAAAACAACTCACAATTCGAAAACATCCATCCAAAACTCGATACAATCCAGAATTCTGAAATCCATCCAACAAAACTTAAAAATAATAATCACAATAGTCCGCGTCTGTGTGCGCATACAATTCCAATCAACCAAGTAAAAAGCGCACACAGACGCGAGAATCGACAATTAATCAGTTTGTGTAGATGGTGTGTTTCTAAAATCTTTCACTAGCATTTCTTTACTCGTCGGTATCCCAATATAATTACCAATACAATTAGACTTTTACCGAATACATCTGATATAGTTCGGTAGACTCAAAGAGCCACTTCGAGGAACACGTTTTGCATTGAGGCAATAAAAGGAAAATCGAAAGATGCTCTTACGGATTTTAAAGATTGAGTATTAAAAACCTTTTAAGGATTGAATTAAACGTTGTATTGCATTGGGTTTATAATATTATTAGCATTAAAAGTTAAGTTTAAATGGAGGTGATAGAGTAGTTTTTATAGTGGCATAATTTTCTACACTTTTACTCTGCATTAAACCAAAACTTTCAACCGAAAACATACCAAATTAACTTTTGCTGATATAAGCCCGTCTCTAAGATACAGCATACCAGACACAATCAAGTGACACCATAAAGAATTTGCGCCAAATGTCAAGCTATGCACGTTTATATTGCTTTATATATCAGAAGCAAGTGTAGAGAGTAATTTTCAAGAAATTAATTTATACGTATTTGAGAACTACATTAATATAGGACAGGGTATGCGGTTTAGCAACAGTTTCAATCGAAAGAAGTTTATTCAAAAAAATTAGCATAGCCCATTTAATAAATACATCCGGTTAGGTTAAAGCCTGAAAAGTTAAATTATTGTAATATTTTATATGCATCAATAAAACAAATATTATTTTTAAGTCCTAAATTTTTAAGGCGGATGTTGAAAAATTAATCTAGGGGCGCCGATCGCCGCTGAATCAGCCCAACGCTCATCGTCATGACAAATTCTCCATGTTGGGTCAAAAATTCTGTAAATATTTTATTCAAGTCTTCTCCAAGGTATAAATCTGTGTGAGTTTCACACCTTTCATTAATGACTTCAATGACGATAACCTAAGTTTGTGACGTATCAGATTTATTTCAAAAGTTCAACGTATCGTGCTTGGTGACGAGATTTTCATGATGTTCCTATGGGGTTTTAATGTATGATAATTAACAAAATTAATACCTGTGTACTTATTTAAATGAATTCCCTTATGCCACAAGTTGAATCACGCTTCACATTCAGAAATTTAGTAGAAAAAGGTTCATCTCGATCAGCATCGAATCCATGTATCCAAGTATAATCTGGTGTCATTTGCTTAAATCATCTAAAGTTTAGATTCTAAACTATCATCCAACCTGTCGTTGTGAAAGAACTGTTTTCTTCATAGGCTCATCATTTGTCTAGGTTTCTGATGCTCGTGTTGACGTGAAAATCATTAGGAATCATTCATTGACACCCCTTAGCGTTCGTTTCCTTTCCATTTAGGGAAAGATTTATCTGTATTGGTTAAGCAGTGGATAAAGTAAATTGGTCCTGTTGATCCTATACTATAATTCACTTATTTAATTCAAATACAACGGTTTTTCATTTCGTAATCAGTTCAAGCAATAATCTAATTACAATTAGTAATGCTAGAAAATCGCAAATAGGCCTCTAATTGAATATGGCACATTTCACCTATTCAATGCTGGGTATTTAGAAAATTCTCGTCTAAAACTAAATATTTGGAATTAAATTCGTTGACTGCTACATAATTTAATTACAATCATTTCGACCGTTGAGACATATTTATCCTTATCTTTGTGATAGTAACCTCGACTCACTCATGGGTCACATGAGTTTATAACTATCAAAGCCACTGTCTCTGTTGAAACCCAACAAAGTTCTTCGTTATGACTCTACCTCTATAAATTTACGTCTAAGATCGGTGGTTTTCCTTGACCTCTGTTGGAGATATACAAAACGTATGATTTTGAATGTTTTGATTAGCATGATAAATTGGGTTGTTCTGAAAGTCTTTTCCGCTTTTTTTCATAGATAGGTTAAATGTTTTTTTTGTATGTATAAGTGCAATAAAGGTTAAATTTAATACAAATTTAATGCAAGTTGATTGATTGCATTATTTTTGAACATTGATTTTAAAAATGGAAAATCAAAATGAACTTTTTTGATATGTTTTACTTTATTATTTTGATAAAGGTAAAGGGCTGTAGAATCATGTAGAAATATGTGCAATTTATGGCATAGAAGCAATAACAGTACATACTTGTCAGAACTAGTCTATGAAGTTCCTCGATTCACGATGCACCGTGCTCTGGTAAACCTACTCAAATTGATGAGAACCAATTGAAGTCCTTGATTGAATCTGACTGACATATTACCATTCGTGAGAATACAAAGAAATTGAAACAGTGGTTGATGATCATTTGAGAATCTGGGATACTCAAAAAACTTGATATTTTGGTTCTACATGAAGTTTAAAAAATTCATTTAATGCAACGTATCAATATCTGTGACATGCTGTTAAAACGTAATCAAAACGATTCAGTTTTGAAAAAAGTTGATAACGGGTGATGAAACATGGATTGTGTACAATAAAGTTTAACGTAAAAAATCATGGTCCAAAAAATCACAGTGAGCCAGCTCAAACAACACCAAAAGAAGATATCCACCAAAAAAGGTTGTGTAATCAATATTGCATAGTTTGAGTTATTGTCGCCTAACATAACGATTGACTCTAGTGTATACTTTCCGGATAGCCCAATGCATCAGTAGTCTACCATGTGAGCAGTAAATTGTAAACTCAAGTGTATTTAGTTTTGTTTGAAATAAAGTTATATTGCTGAGATTCGAATTTTAACTGCCAAATTATTTAACACGAGAAGCTAGATCGAGAACTAATTCCTAACGACTAAATTATTAATATTAATTATTAAATTATTAATTTCATTTTAATTGTCGCTTGCGTTGAATGCTGAGTTCCTTCAAAATGTTCAATATTTTTGGAGACTATGATTGTATCTATTGCAGTTGTTATAATGCTGCAAATTTTGAAATGGGTACTTCATTCCTCACTGGAAATATTTGCAGAATCGCTCTTCATAAAAATTTGACTACAATTATATCTCACTTTGCGTCCATAATTGGTTTTGCAAAATTTCTACATCAACTGTAACAATTGAAGCAGCATTTTTCATTTGAAAGGATATTTTGATTTCATTTTCGCATTTTAATATTAATTGTTTCACAATATTATTTTGTCGATATTTCATTCAAATGACTGGAAATTATAAAATAATGCAAAATTACAAGTAAAAATGCAATGCCATGTGAAATAATTTAAACTCAAACTGCAAATTGAATGTCAATAAAAATTGTTTCGCAAAGTGAGGTATTGGTGTATAATGAAATTTTTGTCATTTAATGTTTTTTAATTTATTTATATAAATTTTTGAACAATTTGTAGATCATTCAAAGTTTTAATAAGAAAATTATGGGTAGTTTCCCATAATAGGAAATTTCAACCTTTCGTTAGTTGTTTTGAAATAATTTCAGTTGATCTAAAATATATTTTTCTATTTCAAATTCGTTAGATTTTGCTTAATTAGATTTTACCCAATGCTAAAATTTCTTTAATTATCGATGAAATTGCTCACGTTTTTTCTGTTCTTCTTCACTTGTTTTCTATCAATTGTTCAAAAATTTATAAAAATTTATTTTTTAGATATAACAAAATAATCTAAAGTGACATACAATTATGATGATAAATTGTTTCCCATGAGTCATTTATTTTTCGATAACAATCTTCCCACTGTACTATCATATCCCCTAAAAACACGTCACCCGTGGCGGCTGTCCATTTATTGCTGCTGAAATATAAATTTACGACTTGTTTCTGTGACTGGAAATAATTATTTTATACAAAGTTGTGTTATATTATAAATTACCTTTAATTTTTCTATACAGTGGTACATCTACTTACGAACGGCTCTACACGCAAAATTTTCAGGTTACGAAACGCCTCGGAAAAATATTACCTCTGGTTAAAAAATAAATTTCAGGATACGAAAGGTGAAAACTTCAAAATACTTAATACTTAATTTTGTTTAAATATTTGAGTTTTCAGATTTTAATAAAGATTTAAATTTGTCAAATTTTGTTACACTTGTATTAACTATGGATCCCAAGAAAGTGGTGGAAAAAGTAATAAGAAGAAGAAGAAACAAACAAAGCAAAGGGTAATAGAAAGTACGAAAAAGAGATGAGTTTGGTTGATCTAGCCAAAGAATATGGCTGTAATCCATCTGTAATAGATACGATATAAAAAACAAAAAAAAAAGCTTTAACAGCTACGACTCCTTCCAAAGGTCTCTCTGTCATTTCGAAGATGATATCTGCAGTGAACGATAAGATGGAGAGGTTGGTTAGAGGAGAAAAAGATAACTGGAGACACTGTGACCAAGACCATAATTTGCGAAAAGACAACTAACATCTTTAATGACCTCCTGAAGGAGGATGTAGACGAGGGAAGCAAAGGGTAATGACAATAGCACTTAAAAAAAAGGTTTAATTGTTAAAATCTTGATAGAATAAAAATTTAATTCATAATTCTTTTCTCTTTTTTTACATTATGTATATCTCTCATTTTTAATGCTAACATGTAGTTATTACAGGTTTTGTTGTATTTTTATAATTTGTAAAAGAATTATATTTGAATTTTTTGGGGCTTGGAACCGATTACAGCATTTACAAGGAAAAAGAGGCTCTACTTACGAAACGTTCACGTTACGAAACGACTTTCAGAACAAATTAATTTTGTAAGTAGAGGTACTAATGTTTTAAGTTTATAATTACCATTGTTAGCAATATCATAACTATGGGTGACTGAAATTATTTAACCTTTGCAATAATTTAGCTATTGAATCTTGCATAAAATCAAGAAAAATTACTTGGATAAAGTCTTTAAAGTCCTATATAATTTAATATATGAAAAATTAATTACTAGATAAATTATTTCTGTACCCCACAAATAGGTATTACAAAATCATTGCTTTGGTTTAAATTGGTTGACTAAATAACTCTAAGGCAGACGATTTTGGCTTCATTAATTAGACATTCACAAGGAAAATTAAAAAAATTACCAAAAAATGAGACATTTATTTTAAAATATCTTACTAAATTTTTTAGAAATGTATAATCAAAACTTTATATGACAATATCAAAATTATATTTTATTTTATTTGTTTGAATATCATAGATTAATTAATATATGAATTTTTGTTTTGAAATAAATTTTAATAACTACAGAAATTAGGTCATTTGGTACCAAATTTGTTTAAGTCCATTAGATATCAACTTATAGCATATGATTTTTGGCACCATTTGAAAATATTCTGTAAGATATACAATTATTTCTAATTGTTTCCATTTGGGAATGCTGGCTATAAATGGGTCAATAATCGGAGTCTTATTTTAACTGATATAAATAATGTCTTGAAAGGTAAGTGATAGAAAAGATGTGATGAAAAAACCCTTAACAAATATCTGTTGTTGAAACTATCTTTGATTAAATTTAAAGGATTAAATTTTTATTTATTTTTCAATGTTCAGTAATAATCAAACAATTTTAATTCTTAAATCCCTATAATTAATTATCTTAATTAATTATATATCTTAATCAGTGGTACTCAAACCTTTTATTTTAAAAACCATGCGTTAAAAAATCTGAAATATGCGGACAGCTAAATAAAATTTCAACGTTTATAATGGAATAACAAACACCCGAATATTAATTTTATTTAATTTTAAATACAAATAAATTTAAAGATAAATTCAACCATTTCAAGGTATAAGTTTATAAATATATAATTATTTAACGGTAAAATATTTGAAATATGAAAATAATTAAAAATATTTTTCAATTTAGTTTTGATGTTTTTTCTTCACAGACAACAGTTTTAGGACCGACGATCCAAATGAATAATATTTGTCACAATGATTATTATTTTTCATTTATGAAACTATTCGACTGTTAAATTAATTGTAAATATGAATTGAATATTTTCATTGTAAGAAATTCATAAAAATATTTAATTTGTTTAAAGAATCTCAGTCGATTAAAAGAACAAAATTAAAATGTCTTAGTAGAAAGTATTGAACTTTCTAAAATTTAATTCGATTTAGTTGTTGACAATATTGGTAGAAAGTTCAAATCAATTGTTTTAATTTCTTTTAATAAAACAATCAAATGGTAGCTTCCGCATGTAAAGGAAGGAGTCAGTTAATATACATACAATGTATCTAAGAATTTATGTATTTCTTGAAAATATATTTATTTGTTAAAATTAAATTACGTTTCTTTAAAATTTTATATTTTATTTAAATCACTTTGATATATGCTGAAATTATTTCTGGGAAATAATAACTAATATTTAAAACCATACTTAGGCTTCCAGTACGGTCTGATTCAATGGCATTATGTAGAATTTAAAGAACTGCGACAAAATAAACATTATTTGGGCGAAATGTAAATATTTTTTGACTTTATTGCTTTGAAATAATTACGGAAGCTAAACTAAATTAACTAATATTCATTATTTTTTCAATGAAATGGCTTCTTATCACTCGAAGATTTGTTTTCTCGCGAGATGAATTTTAATTATACTTTTAATTAAATTTTTATTTTAAATTTTATATTTAATTTAATTTTTACGTTTTAAATTTTATTTAATAAAATTTTATGAGAAACAATGGATGACCAATCTATGTACTGAAGAGAAGGAGAACTATAAATGGCAATTAAACTTGAACAAAGTCCTCCATAAAAATCTATATAACAATAAGGACACAAAGATCACAATAAGTGAAATCGCCAGTCTGATTTGTTTAAATAATTTTTAAATCTTAAAATATAAATAATTAGATACATTTAAAAACCCTTAGGAATAAAAATCAAAATATAATTATGTTTAAAATTTTTGAATTATATATAGAAAATACTTTTATTAAAAAATGAAAACATCTTATAGAACCTTTGAAAAGTTTTAAAGTTTATATTAATTTTTTTGGATATTTTCTAGTTACAATTTTTGAAAAAATTTATTTTGATTATTTTATTTATTTCAACCAATGAGAAGGTAGAAAATTAATTTATAAAAGAAATTCAAAGAGCATTTGAAAATTGAAAAATTAAATTTCAAGAAATTGTCAAGGATTATTTTCATAAAGGAAAATTATTTCATTTCATTTATTATATACTTTGCAGCAAAAGATTATCTTATCTTTCACTTGTTTAAAAATTAATATTAAATTACACTTTATCAATTGTATTAATAATAACACTAATACATTATATAGAGATTTAAATATAATTTTACTTTGATTAAGAAATATTAATAAAAAACATTTTATTTGATAGTTTTTATACTCATCGAACATGAAGAAAATGCATAACTACGACAAAAACACCAATAACCTGTCTACGAGAACATTATCAAAGACTCATGCAAAATTTGGTTGTGTTCTTTCTTTAATATAATGGTTTCTCAAAAAGTATTTAAAATTTACCACTGAAATCAAAAGGTTAAGAAATAATTAGCGGAAATAATATTTCATTTAATTATAAATTTTATAAGCAACAAAAATTATTTTTCATATTTAAATTATTAAAATTTAAAAATTCATATTTTACTTTATTTTAATCAATTTTCTTTTATATTATTTTTCATTATTACTTTATAATTTGATCGAGATAAAAAAATATGGTAAAATTCATGTTTGTTAGTATTTACAATATGTCATGTCCCAAATAATGTTTTCTGGCTGTGTGATATGATTTACTTCAGCCACATGTTCCACAAACACTAAACATGTTTTCTCAACATTTACTTTAATAAATATTGAAATTTTATTCAAAACGATTTGTTTTATTAATAATATTTATAATTAATCAAAGGACGAAGGCAAAGTCGCCAAAGCAAGTTGCAAACTAAGCAAATTGCAAACTAAGCAAATAAAATATAAGATTGATATATATTCCGACCGTACAACAGTCTTCTGTAGGCTAAGAATCGTATTAATAACAACTAAATGAAAATAATAATATTCAAACAAATTAACAAATAATAATCTTAATCAACCTATATCAAAAAGATATTTTAATAAAATTTTAAAAAACATTTTTTTTAATCATATACAAATTATTTAAATTTTAGAAAATGCACAAAATTCAACAAAAAATTCAACAAACAACATCATCCCAAATATTAAAAGTTAAATTATTTAAATACATTCAAAATCCCTGTAGACTGGGCACGTTGAATATTAGTTAAAGTATTAAAGGTCTAATTAACAACGCCTCGCACGTTACTCGTTCCCAGAAATTACTCAAACTCTTCGACAAGATATTAAAATCAGTAACACTTCCTAAAATGATCATTAATGTGGGTCAATCCATTCCGTCGGCAATGCTCAAGAACTCGAGAGCAGAGATGACAGGCAGTCTCTCCAATGTATGTGGCATGTGATTTTTAATCAACATCACTTGAAAAAG